>JADWQK010002201.1:0-46281 GCA_017933935.1 Sesamia nonagrioides
AATTCCTATTAATTTTGAACTGTTTACACTTATTTCTTTTATTTTTCATGTATTTACTTTCCTCAATAAGTTACAGACTAATTCGAAACCTCACAAAAATAACATAATTCAAAAATACTAATACTTAGTCAGACAATTCTAATGTTTTTTTATATATATTATAAACCAGTGCTTGACCGCAATCCCGCTTGATGGTAAGCAGTGATGCGATCGTTGATGGTAAAGCGCGCTAGTTTATTAAGAGCCTATTCACTCTAGCCTTAAAGACACTCAAATTATAGTCCGACGGAAACACCGCCGCCGGCAAGTTGTTCCAGTCCATTGATGTACGCGGTATAAAGGAGGAGGCGAAACGCATGTTTCTGCACTTCGATGAGGAGCTGCAAGTCCTCGGCACTGTTCAAGTGGCGGTAACGGCATTACATCAGTTATTCAGTTGCACGTACAACGTGGGCGTGTAATGACGGGTAATGTTCACGTTTGACGCGGGATTACTGTCGATGGGAAGTCATACCGGCGGGGCTAAGGCAGCATCGAAGGACTGAAAATATGTGGAGTGGATAAAGGTACAAATATTAGCTTTTACCTTTAGCTGCTAAGGTGGTGTTACTAGTGATTAGACCCTGTTTTATTAAATTTCTAAATAAATTAAAAAATCTTACAATTATGTAAGATCACCGCATCGCATCGTCTATAACAAACCCACTCTTCGATATATTAAACGTCACATAGCTCATCATACTTCATTCATATCTCGCTCAGCCACCATACAATTAAGCTCATCGGCTTACTAATAGGCTCGATTCCGCCATGGGATCGTACGTGAGCTGCGCTTGCGCATATTGTTAGAAAGTTTTTATTGGTGGAGCTTGTAGTGTGGCAGACAAATTGATTTACATTGCAAGTAATGTTGATGTATTATTTGAATGATGGTTCTCCTATAAGTAACCGTGTAGTTTCTTGCCGGATCTTCTCAATAGGAAACGATCATTTGGAGCCGTGCTCCTCGCTCCTGACATTTCATATCTATGTGCCCATGTTGTTTTATGTAAACAAATATATACTTTCTTTCTATTTTTTTAAATATAACGTTGCCCCCCTCTACGAATTTCTTTTGTATCGTGGGTGCGTTTACAAACATTTAAACTGACATACACAAACACACACACCCGCAACAACTATGTGTAGGCCATACTTACAAATATTTTTTACCGTTCGGGAATCGACACTTAGCGCAGCAGCCGATCGCTCATCCACTGCACCAACCGTGTCGTCATATTGATTTTTGTATATTCATTCTTTTATTAATTCATAAAACAATTTACATTGTATTGAATATCTACAACACATGCGACCTACACACAAATATAAAGGACTAGAAATTATTCATTGACATTATACACAAAATTTACATATTTATGCCAAACACTTTTGAATATAATGTCAAAAAATTTCAAATACAAAGTCAAAACAGTTACAATTTGAATTGATTTTTAACCGACTTCAAAAAAAAGGAGGTTACCAACTCGACCCGTATGTATGTAATATTTCCAGAACTGCTCAGTTTTCGTATATGTTATATCAGCGTCTGAACAAATGCGCCAAATTTCAAAAGTATACCTATTATATACAATATATAAAGAAAACCCTGTCCGACCCATAGCCATAAGGATAATAAAGGTTAGGTAAACACTTGACCAGATATAGTATAAAATTTTACATAATCATCATAGTAACAATACTAATGAATTTTGTAATAATCCTTTTTCCGGGGAATTAGTTCCAATTTCCCCGAAATTTGGTAATTTTAAAAAAAGTGACAACACCGGTATTATTATAAGCGAATAGCGACGCGACCACGTCACAGGTGCCGCGTGCCCTGCCCCCCGCCGCCCGCCGCCCGCTGAATGGGGTTACTTACCGCACATGTATTAAGTTACCCATTTTTGCGAAATAATATTTATTTTTTTGGGCGGATTTTTTTTTTAAGTTTTGCCTATCTTTGTGGGCATTATTAAAATCAGTTATCGATACCTAACAATACCTACCTTCACGGATCGGACAGGGTTTTCTTTACTTAATGTATATGCATGTATGTTTTTATGTTTGTGGGCGCATATTTCCGGAACTGCAAGTCCGATTTAAGTCATTCTTTTTTTTTGTAAGGTATTGTTCAACTTAGGGAATATTGCAAGTTTCATCAAAATCGGTTCAGTCGTTTTTGAGATAGGGATTTTTTTTCATGGGTTATGGCTGCCACTGTTGTTATGAGGTGAAAAAGTAATTTTAGAATTTCGACTAAGACACTGAAAAGCCTGAAATAAAAACTTTTTACAAAAAATAGAAACCGAAAAAAAATAGAAAACTTCAAAAAAGCAATTAAAGTCATCGACTTCTAGAGCTATGACAAAAGTAAAATTATATTTTTTTTATTTTAAGGGTTTTTTTGAAGTCGGTTTCTATTTTTTTTTAAGAGTTTTTTCGTTTTAATCTTTTCCCAGACTAGAAGGCACAAAGGTGACCTTAATGCCTAAAGCATCGTATTCGTTTTGACTTAGAATAATATCATAATTTTTGACTTATTAATACGTTTTCTTAAATATGCATGCACGTATCGACGTATGCATTATATCAATGAATGCATTTCCAAACAATAATTAAACTCATGAGTCCTCGGAATAATCACTAAGTAAACGTACTTAATTATTACGTCGTAGTCAATCAATATCAAGAATGATTAAAAATAGGTTCATAGTAATAACTTATAATAGTCACGTTCATACAGTATCAATACATAGGTAAAGTGGAGCCGTCAGCCGCACACTATCCTAACTACTCCTCGGTATCACTAGCTGAGCACACTAAACCTGTCACGCACCGAATTAGATATGATACCGTGCTCATTAATTGTAATACTCATTTATGTACAATATGTAGGAGACATGCTGCTTAATGTCAGAACAGAGTGGGTTTCGTTGGAGGATGCGTATCCAAATATTTAAAAATCAATTTATATTTCAGATCTTTTTCAAGATTTAATCAAATGACTTACATTTTTTAGTTTGTATTTAGGCTTTGGCGCCCAGCGTAGTTATAGACTTTGTCTTGCACATACCATGCGATAGTATGACATAGCGCTTCTCCTGTGGAATAACAAATTACTGCGATCCCCAAGCATGGGGATTATGGCATTGCCGCCCAATGGAATGGAAGCCTTAGGGGAGGCCTTTGTCCAGCAGTGGACCTCTATATGCTGAGAAGAAGAAGAAGCTACCATGCGATGCCGGCTAGCTTCAATTCCGTCATAATTTCTAGTTGCCGAACACAAACCTCTACCATGAAGTTAACAACTGAATACAACTCCGATCATAACAGCCGCGAGCCCACAACCCAAATATGCGTGATGTTTACAACAATATTGTTAATTGAGCGATAGACACGTGCGCTCGTGCAGCGATCACTGTTGCGATAGACAGCTTGCGACAACGTCTTCTACGAGAGATAAA
Source organism: Sesamia nonagrioides (assembly GCA_017933935.1). Lineage (NCBI taxonomy): Eukaryota > Metazoa > Arthropoda > Insecta > Lepidoptera > Noctuidae > Sesamia > Sesamia nonagrioides. The sequence continues at coordinate 3,507 of JADWQK010002201.1, forward strand.
CATTGTCTGTAAAGGTTACAAGTAACTATCGCACTATCGGTTATTGTGCAAAACTAAACTGATATAGTATAATGACGTTGCAGACCGCTATCGTTCGGAGAAGGCTTCTATTAAGATAAGACCGGTGTTCCTCAGGGGTCTGTCCTCTCTGCAACTCTGTTCCTGCTGCATATTAACGATCTGCTGATGCCCGGTATCTATGGGTATGCAGATGACAGCACAGTTGTAGAGAGATACCTGCCAGATGCTCGGGCTAGTAGGGAATCAATCCGGTCCGAAAGAGAGGCCATGGTTGAGCGAACGAGTGTTGCACTGCAGGCAGTCTCCGAATGGGGCAATGCCAATCTTGTAGCAGTCAATGCCGCCAAAACACAGGAGTGTCTTGAGTGTTCCGACCGCCTTCAGCTTTTGGGAGTTCAGATTTCCTCGAACCTTAACTTTGGGCGGTTATTGAGTCCAAGGCCAAGGTGGCTGCCAGGAAACTTGGCGTTATCGCAAAAAGTCCGGCAGTACTTCACACCTGGGCAGCTTCTAATGTTATACAAAGCACAGGTCCGTTCGTGTGTGGAGTACCGCAGCCACATTTGGGCTGGTGCTGCCAAGTGTCACCTGGCCACTTTGGATTCAGTGGAGAGACGTGCAAAGAGGCTGATTGGTGACACTGATCTAGCTCGAGTTAGTCTCCAAAGCCTAGAGCACAGGCGTAGAGTAGCCAGCCTTTCGGTGTTCTATAGGATGCATTTCGAGGAGTGTGCGATGGAATTGCATGATTGAATTCCCCCATCTCCGTTCCACCAGCGGAAGACCCGGTGTACGGCTGGTTTCCACCACTACGACCCGGATGAAGCATTTCGCCTCCTCCTTTATACCGCGTACATCGAGGAACTGGAACAATTTGCCAGCGGCGGTGTTTCCGTCGGACTACAATTTGAGTGTCTTCAAGGCTAGAGTGAATAGGCTCTTAATAAATTAGTGCGCTTTACCTACAATTGCGGTCAAGCGCTGGTTTATAATATGTAAAAAAAAAGACAATAAACAAAATTCATCCCGGACCCCTGATAGGTACAAATTCTCATAATAAAAAAGTACCTTGAAAATATTTACTCAGGAATTGTAGAACATATGAGGAGACTACAGAATTATGCACAGTGTGAAATTATCGCAGTTAAAGCAAAACCAACAATACGTTGAATCACCGTCAGTAAGGAATATGTCACGGTCAACGGGCAACCAGTCGATACGCACACAGACAGACAGACAAATATATTGAAAAGAAACCTACACTTTTGAGGCTGTGTTCACGCTTTATTAGTAATATTAAAGCGAAAAAATCTCAAGAGTTGAATTGAACAACAATTATATTGACGACTTCATCCACAGAAATAGAAATGATAGAAATGCCTACCAATCATTGGGATGAAATTGCTGTTATATGGATTCGTAATACTTTTGCATCAGAAGTAAAATTCGCCAGTAAGACCCGTAAGCTACTGGTGCTAAATTAATATAAAATATCTATATCACAACACTTGTTTGTAGAAAAACTGAAGTTGATAATCAAAGAACTACATCCATGAATGAGATGTTACTCCAAACATGAAGCTAATTATAACTTAGAAAGTGTCTCATCGAAGTCAAGTTATACGGACATTATCCAGGACAGTTAACTACAAGATTAGTACAATCTAACATTTTGTACTCAAGGGAAAACACACGTGAAATACAATTGGTTTCATTTGAGTGACTGCTCTAAACATTCAAAGTAAACAATATAATTTAACAAAAGCAAAGCCTTGGATTTGAGAAAGATGATGTCATGCACAACGTGTATGGCATGCACATCACATGTGTAATTATTATAATTACTACTTTTATTAATAAGGATTAACGGGTATTGTTTCAAGCGTAGGTAGAAGTTGTTTTGCAATCCAATCATTAGAGACCAAACCTACAATTTCGATAAATGATTTCTTTCTGCTTACCCCAGTTTATTTGGGGTGAGCACAGCCGCGCAGCATGTGTCTTCCTCTGTAATACCCCTCTATTAGCTGTAAATTTAGTAGTTCATCTTCAATATCGAATTCATTTATTCAAATTAATCTGAGAAACAGCACTTTTCGAACGCCAAACAAAGACAACTCCCAAAAGACCCGCCAACATTTAGTATACAAATACAAGCCTACAAATATAAGCCTCCGGGCATAATGGCATCCATTCTACCAATAGTTCTGTAGTTATACATCCATCGTTTTGTTTAACACTCTCCTATAATAAATGATCATAGTCAGCCTATAATATTCTCGCTGCTGGTACATGCCTGTTCTCACCGAGAGGGAGTGCATCGTACTCCACAGCGCGAGCCCAGTGCGTGTTGGTAGGTGGCACGTCTTTAAATTTCTGGTTCTAGAACATGTCGATTTCCTAACGATGTTTTTCTTAACCGATTTTGAGAGCAGTGGTAATGAAATAAATTACGCAAAATAAAGCGCCTGACGGGGTTTGCAGCTACTACCTACTAGTCGAAAGTCGCGAACATTACCACCGGTCCACCACTGCTCCCTTATACATAGGTATATAAATAAACTTTTCTCACGAGACTGTACGAAAATAATAATTGTTATGAGACTCAGCAACTAATAACTGACAACGCTAAAAGGAAACTCGTCTATAACAACTTCATTACCAAAGACAATATGTATAAGTTTTCTGATTGAATAACAACAGTAGAGTTGTTCACAATTGTTTCTACGGAGGCTTTCGATAGACTCAACTCGGCGTTTTCATTACATATTATAACAATTGCAATGTTGCCATAACATGTGGTTAGTGGTCAGGACTGAAGGACTTCTAATACTGTGCAACTCAAAAACCAGTTCGTTCTAATGAAAAGCAAAGACATAATAATATTCTTCCGTATACCATTTCAATATTTATCGAAATTAAGAAAGTATCTCCAAACACATTTATCAAATTCACTTTCATTCATAACACGGAATCTTTTATTATGTTTCGATAATTGTTTTATTAACTCGTTTAATAATAATGGCTCCGTGGGAACAGTGTTATTTAACATCGCGTAAGACTATTTCGAGAAACCAGAACCTGATTGCAACCCGCCGCACAGGTTCGCTATATATACCTACGTACTGTACGTACGGTAGACTACCAGGTAAATTTATGGTCCGCCGTCAGTAATCCTTTAAACATTTATGAATATGAAGGGATAGAGTTTCTATTAAGCTTTATTCAAGTTTCAATGTGTATTACAGGTGTTCTATTTACCAAAAGTAAAGTTGGTTGTATAAACAAAAGTGTTTGACATTAGCCCTTTGATTCCCTGTTCACAAACGAAGCTAAATTTAAGTTCAGTGCAGCTTTTTCCTCGTATTTCGTTAAATAAGTTCGGAAGATAATTATTTAGACTTGTCAACTGAATCAGCGCCTCACGTATTCTGAGACGATATAGTTTTGTTACTGTTATCGATGATTCTCTACCTGGGTAGTTTGACATTGTGATTGCAGTGCACAACTTATTTCTTGTTATTCTTAAAGAGCGTGTTTTATGCCATCCAATTAATATTATGAATGCCTTTTTATTTAATTCAGAGAATGCTTCGGTTTCATGTCTTTATTTACCCTCAGTACTCATTTTAGTCTTATTAGTACATTATTTATTTATTCTCCTTATATTGGCTTTCCCAGTACTTTATAACTGGAATGAACGAAATGTGCGCGGTATTTTAAACATAAAAATAGGGACTAATATAAAATCTTAGAATATAATTTCATCTAGGTTCAGACTTAGGCATATAAATATGCAGACGATATAAAGGAACAGAGAAACATCACAAAATAACTTATGAGAACTTGGTGGTGACTCACAGTTACCTTCTTCGTCTAAAGAGACAAGTATTGTGTTTAGTTCACCAAAATAGGTGATATAGACTACAACGAGTTAATTTAGGATTACAACAACCAAGTGTCGGACAAACAATTAATAGCTAATATAGAAGACAAACTTACGGAATACCGGGGTTAGATAAAAGGAAACTTATGACACTCCAAAGATTACGAAGTAGGTACAAGAATCCAAGAAGCAGGTGTGCAAACAAGAGCATCCAAACCTGCCGCCACACACCTAGACGCAAAGATATTTGTTATGATGACAACAGTTCATAACACATGGGACAAAGCCGGCGCATTCCGCCAGAGAGACAAACACCGATGTAAGCAAACAATCACCAACTCTTAAAACATTAGATCATTGCGTTGATATTACTCATGCGATCTAAACATATCAAACTTGAACGAAAAATGTGTCTGTATCTGAATGAAGACGTGAACGTACTTCTTAATGTATGCGTGGACACGATTAATAAAATACAACTGTCAAATAGCCCGCCTGCTGTAGCGCTCAGCTGAGCGAAACATGGGATCGTTATAAAGAACTTAAGTCAAACTTACCTGTTTTCGAGCACAGCTACCGGCCGCTAATACACCTCGCCCGTTATCATTTAAATTTGAAACAATCGCCCAAAACTCAAATATCTTCCAGTGCACAGTTTAATTTCCACCTTTATGTTAATTGTAACTTATATTAACAGTTAATAAAGCTCACGTGTTACTGCAAAGCGTTAGTGTTAGTTATTTTTATTCTGTATATTCGCGAAGTCGTTTCGTTCGTGTCGGCCGCTCGGTATGCACTTTTGGGGTCACTCGGGGTCGATTGGTTTTATTGTGTTTTTTCGCGTGGTGCGGCTTTGAGTGTGCGAGCTTGGGTCGACGTGGCGTGCGGCGCGGTCGGCGTCCGAGCGATCACTGCGGCCCGCCAAGTGACCCGCGCCAGCTCTCCAACCGCCTCGGGATGCGCGCGCGCACCTCCTACTCCTCCCTCATCCCTCTCCCGCAGGCTTTCGTCATAGAATAAAGAGGGGAAGTAGGTTATCTGCGACCCAATCCGCGATTTAATTGCCTACTGTCTTAGGGTTGACGACTGTCCGCGCTTCGTCGGTTACGGTTGTCGCCCAAACCGCTAACATATATTTATAGACTAAGAGCTTATGTTTAAATTATTTGCTTAGTATTTAGTTTACATATACTAGTCAGTTTTTTTTTGTAATTTTTATTTTTAGTTTTGTACACATAAAGAACCATATTTATTTTTATTTTGAATTAATACAAATATAAATAATACAAACATAACATCTATTGAATCACACATTTAATACAAAATTACAAATTAGCTACAGAAAAATACCTACTTTCTTCGGTTTCGACTATTACGAAACGCGTTGTTATTAAACTTTAATGTGTAATATATCCGTATCCTTGTAGGTAAATAACTTTTAGAAATATAATTTGAAAAATATAAGTCTTTTATTTGTTCATAAATAGACATACCAACTTTGCAGTTTATGTGATCATTTTTAAAAGCTAATGTGCCGAAAAGCCGTGACGCGCGAACCTCGTTCCGTGCTAGCCGCGACTAGCGCAGTCATAGGCACTCTAATATTGCGTTTAGGTGTGCGTGCGGCGACGCATAGATACTATGGCGCAAACATACAAGCCGCGCGCGGTCCGTTTGTATGAAGATAACGTACTTCCCTCTCTTTATTCTATGCTTTCGTGCAAGATAAAACATTTATCGAAACACGTTCCGAGAAAGCGATGCCACAGTATTCACATACGCATACGAGACTAATTAGTCTAAGTGTGTTATTTATTTTGATGCGATAAAAGCCTGTTCTCTGACAACCAACGCAACGTTTACGGCTACGTAACGACCGACATATTTTTGTTTCTATCGCCCTTTTTTACTGTGTATTTGTTACTAAAGTTTTGATCACAGAAACGCCGCCTAAAACTTGATTGGAACACATTAGACTCCTATTGGAATTCAACTGGATCCACTATCCCTTGAAGATGATACTGATGAAAGTAATGATTCATGAGACAATAATCTTAAAAGATAAATACTCCATGAGATAATCTTTAAGACAATAATGTATGGAAAAGTAGTTCTGGGTACACAATGACCGGTGGCTGCGATGAAGTCGATACTGGACAATGACAGGCCAACCATTGTTGAAAAACCGGAACAAACCGCTGATCCGGCTAAACAATTGAATATTGCGAAGAAATTGGGTCCCTATCATTTGTTTTCTGATTTCTTGCGAATACTACCGAAGTGTTCAGCATATGCCAGCGAATGATGGAAAAGAAACGAACTGTCACAGACGATTATCAGTTATTGATGGCTCGAGGTCAACTTTTGCAAGCTTTAAAACAACGGGACTTTTACTGTGACGCCATTTATTTTCATGATCTCTTTTTCGTGCCCTTTTTGGAAAAAGAGACGGTTGCTTCATTCCCACATCTATACTAATATATAAAGCTGAAGAGTTTGTTTGTTTGTTTGTGCGCGCTAATCTCAAGATCTACTGAAAAGCTTAAAAAAAATATTTTTGCGTTAGATAGCCCATTAACCCAGGAAGGCTTTAGGCTACATAACATCACGCTGCGACCAATAGGAGCTGAGCATAACTAATTCCACGCGAACGAAGACGCTGGCGGCCGCTAGTAACCTTATAAAACTCAAATAAATACTTATAACATGGCAAGATAACATGCCAAAGGAATTCAGAACTTTTGCAAGTTTGCAAAATTGTTTAAAATCTTCGTCCCTAGATCCACGCGGGAACCAGTTCCAGGGTGTTACATAGTAGATGTTACATAATGAGCCCCGAGAGACGCGCGGCCCTCGATAAGGTTCATAAAATATCAACATTACGGCCCCTAGGTACTTGACAACTGCCATACTGGATCTATTGAATTTAAGGAATTCGTTCACCTTGTAAAATTGTTTATGGTGTTGGATTTCCATACTGACCTGGAGAAAAAAATGTTAATTAGTGTCTTGTCGTATGAGCTTGCTATATTTAGTATATCACGCAAAAGTTGACGCAATAAATCAGTCGAACCGTGACCTATTTCTGCAGTTCACTCTAAAATAGGATCTGCATAGACTTCTTCACATGGCTCTGGAATTAATAATTTTAATTTCGTATTAAACGTATGTTTTAAATGCATGAGTTCTGAGGAAGCGTATTAGTTTTTAGGATATTGTAGGTACCGATAGTCGTGAGAGCTAACGGCTTAATAACCAAGAGCCTCGACCAACACCTCAAGAGGCTCACGTTAGGCAGCTGGATCAAGGGCTTAATTCAGAAAGCGGTCCTGCTGGACACGGCTCGCATCGTCAGCAAGTTCAGCTCTCTCTGGAGCTCTGACCACCGGTAGCTTGGACCCAGTTCCCGATACCGGTGGGTTACTACTATTTAATATTTTTAAATGTTTTTTTTTATGTATTTACTAGCTTTCCGCCCGCGGCTTCGCCCGCGTGGAGTTCGGTTATATCGCGCTTTTTAGATTTCCTTCGGGAACATCAAACTTTTCCGGGGTAAAAGGTAGCTTATGTTCTTTCTCAGGGTCTAAAGATTGTCTGTGCCAAATTTCATCAAAATCGGTTGAGAGGTTTAAGCGGGAAAGCGTAACAGACAGACAGACAGACAGACAGTTACTTTCGCATTTATAATATTAGTATGGATTTCTTGCTTTAACCGAATGCATCAACGGGTGAGACTTTTTTTTTTAAAGATGTACAGTGTATGGTAACAGGGTAGCACAAAAGTGTAGGAGAAGTCGAAACAATGAAGCTCATTAATCATTATTAATCTAATATTACATGGATGAAGTTTTATTTTGCCTACTTTGAGGAGGTGCAAGGTACCAGGGTAGTACAAAAATGTAGGAGAAGCCGAAACAATGAAGTTCATTCATTAATGATAAACGCACAGGATATTGTAATCGTTTGAACTCAAATGGCATATCAATTGGGATCATAGGGATACTCCGTAACATACAAACTTCTCCTTTTGATATACCAGTTGAAATCGTAGATTCAATTAAATTTCGCAATAAGTGTTTCACTGTCAATCTGGTGCCATTACACAGTTTTGTTTGTTTAAAAAAATACAAAGAAATTATCATTGAATTTTATATATATATAGAAGATGAGATGATGATCCACCGTTCATTGAATTCATTTGTGAAAACGTGATAAATGAAGAACCGCTCGGCGGATTTTATTCAAACTTCACACAAACCATCTGCTAATTAGTCACAACAAAGCCTAAAAATTTGGTTTGGATAGGTGAGTCCGTTCCTGAGTTATAAAATTACAAAGAAAGTGGCAGCTGACCCGGCGAACTTTGTGCCGCCTTGAAGGCAATATCACATAATCCAATTTTTTACTTTTTAAATTAGGGTAACACAAAAGTGTAGGAGAAGTCGAAACAATGAAGCTCATCATTTCGGTTGAGCGTAATCACCACGCTTGCTCAATGCGGGTTGGTGATTTCAGACGTAAATTCCACGTTTCCTGATGTTTTCCTTCACCTTGCATAAATGCATCTAGCTCTGAGAAGAAACGCCGGAACAAACTCAGAGGTCATTGATGGGACATTATGATATTACTGGCCAAACGGAAACTAAAATAAAAGTTTTATCAATAAAGTTCCGCCTTAAAGGCAATATGGCATGGTCTTATTTACTACTTTTTAAATTAGGATAATCTATATATATTAAAGAAAGTCGAGTTAATTACACTATTTATAACTCAAGAACGCCTGAACCCATTTGGCTGAAAATTGGTAGGGAGGTAGTTAAGGACTGGGAGAAGGACATAGGATATCCTTTTTACCCCGTTCCCGTTGTTCCTGTGTGAATGAATGAACTTCATTGTTTCGCCTTCTCCTACACTTTTGTGCGACCCTGGTACCTTGCAACTCCTCAAAGTAGGCAAAATAAAACTTCATCCATGTAATATTAGGTAGATAGATAATAATGATGAATGAGCTTCATTGTTTTGACTTCTACACTTTTATGCGACCCTGGTACCTTGCAACTCTTCAAAGTAGGCAAAAGTAATATTAGATTAATAATGATGAATGAGCTTCATTGTTTCGACTTCTACACTTTTGTGCGACCCTGGTACCTTGCAACTCCTCAAAGTAGGCAAAATAGAACTTCATCCATGTAATATTTATTAGATTATTAATGATGAATGGAGCTTCATTGTTTCGACTTCTACACTTTTGTGCGACCCTGGTACCTTGCAACTCCTCAAAGTAGGCAAAATGAAACTTTATTCATGTAATATTAGATTAATAATGATGATGAATGAGGCTTCATTGTTTCGACTTCTCCTACACTTTTCTGCGACCCTGGTACCTTGCAACTCCGAGCTTCATTGTTTCGACTTCTCCTACACTTTTGTGCTACCCTGGTTAACAGATTAACAACTGAAGTTAGCTAAAATTGAGTTTCTCGAAGCCGACCACTATTTATGTACTATATGTATTTTGAGACTATGCAATTTTGTCGCGTTCGCGATTAGATCCTCTAACGCGCACGCGAATTTGAACTTTATGCAGCGGTAATAAATTACAAATTGACTCTCCATTTTATTTAGAAAACGTTTGTATGGGAAATAGATAAATGCTGTTTTGAGGATTTTCCCGGCAGTTATTTGAATTTTTTCACCTTTTAAACCTACCCTAGACCTCCACGAATAATTCAAGACCAAGATAAGATAAATCCATTCAGCCGTTCTCGAGTTTTAGCGAGACTAACGAACAGCAATTCATTTTTATATATATAGACTAGCTTTCCGTCCGCGGCTTCGCCCGCGTGGAGTTCGGTTATATCGCGCTTTTTAGATTTCCTTCGGGAACATCAAACTTTTACGGGATAAAAGGTAGCCTATGTTCTTTCTCAGGGTCTAAAGATTGTCTGTGCCAAATTTCATCAAAATCGGTTGAGAGGTTTAAGCGGGAAAGCGTAACAGACAGACAGACAGACAGACAGTTACTTTCGCATTTATAATATTAGTATGGATTTCTTGCTTTAACCGAATGCATCAACGGGTGAGACTTTTTTTTTTAAAGATGTACGGTGTATGGTACCAGGGTAGCACAAAAGTGTAGGAGAAGTCGAAACAATGAAGCTCATTCATCATTATTAATCTAATATTACATGGATGAAGTTTTATTTTGCCTACTTTGAGGAGGTGCAAGGTACCAGGGTAGCACAAAAATGTAGGAGAAGCCGAAACAATGAAGTTCATTCATTAATGATAAACGCACAGGATATTGTAATCGTTTGAACTCAAATGGCATATCAATTGGGATCATAGGGATACTCCGTAATATACAAACTTCTCCTTTTGATATACCAGTTGAAATCGTAGATTCAATTAAATTTCGCAATAAGTTTTTCACTGTCAATCTGGTGCCATTACACAGTTTTGTTTGTTTAAAAAAATACAAAGAAATTATCATTGAATTTTATATATATATATAGAAGATGAGATGATGATCCACCGTTCATTGAATTCATTTGTGAAAACGTGATAAATGAAGAACCGCTCGGCGGATTTTATTCAAACTTCACACAAACTATCTACTAATTAGTCACAACAAAGCCTAAAAATTTGGTTTGGATAGGTGAGTCCGTTCCTGAGTTATAAAATTACAAAGAAAGTGGCAGCTGACCCGGCGAACTTTGTTCCGCCTTGAAGGCAATATCACATGATCCAATTTTTTACTTTTTAAATTAGGGTAACACAAAAGTGTAGGAGAAGTCGAAACAATGAAGCTCATCATTTCGGTTGAGCGTAATCACCACGCTTGCTCAATGCGGGTTGGCGATTTCAGACGTAAATTCCACGTTTCCTGATGTTTTCCTTCACCTTGCATAAATGCATCTAGCTCTGAGAAGAAACGCCGGAACAAACTCAGAGGTCATTGATGGGACATTATGATATTACTGGCCAAAAGGAAAATAAAATAAAAGTTTTATCAATAAAGTTCCGCCTTAAAGGCAATATGGCATGGTCTTATTTACTACTTTTTAAATTAGGATAATCTATATATATTAAAGAAAGTCGAGTTAATTACACTATTTATAACTCAAGAACGCCTGAACCCATTTGGCTGAAAATTGGTAGGGAGGTAGCTAAGAACTGGGAGAAGGACATAGGATATCCTTTTTACCCCGTTCCCGTTATTAGAAAACGTTTGTATGGAAAATACAAAAATGCTGTTTTGAGGATTTTCCCGGCAGTTATTCGAATTTTTCTCACCTTTTAAACCTTCCCTAGACCTCCACGAATAATTCAAGACCAAGATAAGATAAATCCGTTCAGCCGTTCTCGAGTTTTAGCGAGACTAACGAACAGCAATTCATTTTTATATATATAGATATAAATATTTAAAAATGTAAAATAATATGTCCATATAGAAAAATAAAGATAATAATAATCTTTACTTAGAAAAATAGATTGTCGTACATTTTACATTTTTTACATAGTGGGTAGTTTTACATTTCTGACAATCAAGTGGGTGACGTACTGTTCTCCTTGCTGGGCTATGAAATAGCCTGTATTAATTAATTACAAACTTTGTTGCTCAACGCTTAGTCAGAGGGTGGAAAGAAGTGCAGTGATGGACCAGTGTTAATGGATTAATGGCCCGGACTTACGAGCGATTCAAATCAGAACAGGCGCTTTAGTTTGTGTAAATCATTTAATTACGCTCTCAAAATGGTGAGGGAAACCATCATGACGAAACTGGCATGTCCTAGAACCAGACAAAAATTGAAGACATGTCAACCAAGCTGCAGTGGACACGAAGAGAAGAAACCTGTGTTCTAGCAGTAGGAACACGGGCTGACTTTGTGATAACACTACAAAGGTTCATTACAAAACGGCATACTTGTTGCAAAAAAGTAATTCTGTACAGTGATTCGCTACAAAAACACGTATACTCTTAAATAGCTTATGAATACAAGGTATGAGCACTCCTAGGATATTTGAAGCCATGAAAGTAGGCGTAGGCCTCACTCTTAAAAGGTCTAAGACCTTAAGCCTAGGTCGTCAAAACTGATTCAATGTGTGCATCCCACAGAGGTAGTATTTAAGCCGATGACATCACTTGTTTCTGATAATCGCCCACCCATCCGTTCGACTGGTGCAAGGATCGGTTTTAAAGATCACATAATGTTTGTGGTTACTCGGTCTCATTTTATTTCCAAGTATCCATTGTTTGAGTAATTTATATTACGGTTAAGCTAAGTATTGAAAAATTATATTCTAAATAAATATCGCCCAGTTCAAGGTATTTTTTCTCTGATAATGATTGTCAGTATATTCGGTTGCGATACGAACATCTAGTGGCAGTCGTTACGGGTTGTTAGAGACCTCAAAAGTCTAACTGCAATAGAAAATGTCGAAGTTTAGCCAAAATCAGCAGTTAGACTGGTAAAGCGGAGCCCAGACTCCAAAGCTGCGGATGCGACCGGGATTAACGCTGAGATGATGATGATGATAAATGATTGTCAGTATACTTTATGCTATAATTAGCAAAAATGACAATATAATTGAATATGCAATTTCGAAAAGGGCACATACATATCTGTAAATTAAAAATGTTCAGGAATTGAAAAAAGCTAAATATTTTCCAAAGCATTGTTTTATATCTAATAGTAGCTATCAAGTTGCATTGTGGTGTTCATATGTTTTCTAAAATTACTAAAATGAATTATTTTAAAATTAATATATGTGTGTTATTAGATATATTATATTTGTGAGATGTGCCCTTTTCGAAATTAACAGTAATTGAGTACATTTAATTAAACAACAAAATATTAGAAACTTCTGTAACTTTTATTTTAGGCATCTAAAATCAAACATATTACTAAAATTAAACAAGAGTAACACGCATTTATTAAAAACCTTCTTCTGCAGCCTCTCTTTCAGTAGTTGTAGGCCATTGAAAAAATTCTTCATAAAAATCTATAAATTCAACCGGTATGTATTATTTCACCTTTGAAATTTCTGCAATCTTTAGATGATTTATAGGTACTTTACCACTATATGCTGAGTTTGATTGGGTAGGCAAGTTACTACTACACCTGTTTGTTTAAAATTTGTTTGAGCCCATTTCTTGAAATCTATAATATTGTGTGTTGACTTTCTCAACGTTAAATTTCCCCGTGTTACTGGATTGGACTATAAAATCAATGTCACACGGTCCTTGCGTCTGATTTTCCTTTTGACAATTGAAAAATTGACAATTAAAAGGGCACATCTCTGGGAAATGTGACCTTTTCGAAATCCTTTCTGTATAAGCCCCGCACGATGATATTGCGATGGAACCTTGTCACAATAACAGCGTTGTGACGTCATCTGTCACACAAAAGGACAGCTAGCAAAAGAATGTTATATGCAAAATTAATATTAGGGTTAAGGGTTTATTTGTATTATATAATTTTATTACACTCTTTATAAAGAGTGTATGTATAAATTAATATTAGGGTTAAAGGTTTATTTGTATTTTATAATTTTATTATACATACCCTCTTTATAAAGATTGTAATAAAATTGTAAAAAAAAACCTCAACCCTAATATTAATTTTGCATTTAACATTCTTTCGTAGGTATACCTACTCACCCATATTCTGACAAACAAACTTTCATTATTAAAATATTTCAAGGAAATAATTTTTGTAGACGTAAGAAAAATGTACTTATTCGTATATCTTTCTTACATGTATACTATTTTTTTCTAACTACATTTCTGTTAATTTGCGAGCGGGAATTGAACCAGAGTCCACTGTGTAGTAGTCATGTTTTAATTACTACCTACATCTATCAGCTTATAAATAAAACCAGGATAATATGTAAAAAAATGTATACATATAGTCTTCCGAATCAGAACTGCTTTCTGTCTCTGTCGTTTCCGATTCACTTTCGTCGCCGTATTTATGACAAATAACTCGTCAGTTATTCGATCTTTATTCCAATATTCCTCTTCAAGCCGTTTAACATGATTGACTTCTTTTCGCCAGTCATCTGGAGTTATTGACTCCGACGCCTCCAACGTCAGAGCTTCAATGCGACTTTCCAACTGCTACACATTCTTTTCTGACACCCTCGTCTTTACCAGGTTCCAGATGTACTCAATGGGGTTGAGGTCGCAGTTGTAAGGTGGTAATCTAACGACTTCATGGCCATTGCCAGCTAATAAATTGTCAATTTTATAATTTTTCGGCGGTCTGTGCCGTTTAATTAATAAATACAGTTCAGGTTTTGTACTGTCGTTGGGAAAGTCGATGTTGTGAGCTTGTAGCCAACTCAACAATCAACTGTTTTTTATTGTTCATACCTGGTGGCCTATTCTCATCCCTACTGTGATAAGGGGCGTTGTCCGTCACAATTTTGGAGTTGCGTGGTATGTTGGGTACTAATTTTTCTGTAAGCCACTTGGTGAAATTCTCAGCATTCATTTGATCATAGTAATCCCCCGTTTTGGTATCTGCTTTAAACATTAAAAGGGCATTGTCAACAAAACCGCTTTAACTTCTTTATCCATCGGCGGCCGGGGCTGTCGTTCCACCTCACACCATCGGTTGCTGTTTGCCAACATTTTTCTACCGTGTAGTGTGCGTGTATCCACGTTTCGTCGAGATAAATAACGGGTCTTTTGTCTTTTATTTTTCACCAAGCAAGTAATTTTCTTTCATACGTCGTAAATATTTAGCCCTCCACGCTTGAATTTGGGGTCTTTAAATTGGGGCCAGTCTTTTTTGGTAGCATCGTTTAAATTGGTAGCCTAAATCACATTTAATTATTTTTCTTAATGTAGTTTCACTACCAGTATAATTAAGGTCTACTTTTGAAGCCGCCAAGATTTTGCGCATTGTGGGTATTTCTCTCCTCACCGTATACATTGAATCTATATTATTTCTTAAAGCTGTTAAGGAAAACCCGTCGAAATATTTCTTCTTTTGTCTTTTTCCTTTAGTAGGAGTTCTCATTTTGCTGCCACTGGCTATTGTTGACTCCTGCTCTCGTATCAATTTCGTCACAGTATTTTTTGCAACGCCTGTGGCACATGCCACACACTTACTTTACTTACTTACTTTACTGACTTTGATAGAATTTTGCAAAATATTTTTAATAACTATAAGCAGTTGCTTCGGTATTAAAATGTCCGAAGCACTTTTTAAAGCACGGTTTATACTTTCAAGAACTAACTTACAGTCCTCTTTCTCTTTAACAAAATAATTGTCCACTTTAATTATAATTTCACGAGCACGACTATTAATTAATTTCTTACTCATTTTAACGAGTAACAGCTAACAAAACTAAACAACAAAACTCAAGAACAACAATAAAACAGGATAACAAAAACAAAAAGCTAACAAAAATATTCGATGTGCGTAAGTGGGTAAGCGCGGACTGAACTTGCGAACGGTACCGACGGTGCGAGTTCGACTACGTCACCAAGATGGCCGCCAATCGCAATATCATCGTGCGGGGCTAGTACAGGCCATAACGTTGCTAGTCGAATCAATTACAGAGATGTGCTCTTTTCAATGATAATGGGCGTAGGCAAGCATTTACATCACATTTATATAAAAAAAACCTTTTTGGCAAAATATGCGACATGTGCCCTTTTCGAAATTGCACATTCAATTAAATAGAACAGAAACAAAATAAAGAAATTTGATAAGAAAAAAATGCAAGATAATTTATTAGGTTCAGGAAAAGTAAGGGGAAAAATCATCTGCCCATCAGAGGAATCAATAAACTGCCCATAATATCGTGAGACACGTGAATGTTGATATTAAAAAAATCTCCATATGTACCTATATACATATTATACATATGTTCCCATGTCATTGGGACCGAGTAAAACGTTTCCTCTACATGACCTCATTAACGAGTGCGGCAAGATAACCAGCCCACTGTTTCATTCAGCTCAGAGCCAACCTTCATAGTAACGGCCTGCATCAACCACTCATACTAATCATTGCACGCGGCTAGAATAATCGCCATTAGTTTTGAAGTAAGGGAAACTTCTGATATAATTAATTTTCATTGAAAGCTAGAAAAACTTTTACAATTTATCGAACATATAAAAATAGTTGGCGAAATGACAGCCTCCGTGGCGTAGCGGTAGCGGACGCGGTCGCTGCGCAAGGTGGCGCAGATTCGATCCCCGCACAGTGCAAGTATTTTTATGCATGAATATAAATATTTGCACTGGTCTGGTCGTGCCTCGGAAAGCACGTTAAGCCGTTGGTCCCGGTTGCCATACGAACATCTAGTGGCAGTCGTTACGGGTTGTTGGACCCCTCAAAAGTTCAACAATTGGTCTAACTGCAATGCTTCGATGTCGCCTTCGGGTTGTGGAGGTCAGACGGCAGTCGCTTCACGGAAAATGTCGAAGTTAAGCCATATCAGCAGTTGGACTGGTAAAGCGGACCCCAGACTCCAAAGCTGAAAAGGCTTCGGATGCGACTGGGATTAACGCTGGGATGATGATGATAAAAATAGTTGGCGAAAAAGCTAAAAGGAACTTTTATGCCCTAACTAGAATATCCAAAGCAACTTGGGGTCTATCATTCCTAACTTTAAAAACTATATATGGAGCTACCTACTTAGGATGTATGTGCTACGGTGCACCTGTTTGGGCCGATAGGGCCAGCACAGAGGCGGCGCGACGTAAACTGCTCCAAAACCAACGTTTGGCATTGATATTTTTATGAAAGGCGTATAGAGCAGTCAGTACTGAAGCCTTACCCGTACTGGCAGGTGTACTTCCAGTCGATATTGAAGTACAGCGACGTGCTTCAATGTACTACTCCGCGAGGGGGGAGGCCATGGACACTAACTTTGTTACACAACGCAACCTTAATAGAATTTTTAAATTATTTAAACCTCAGACTGACTTCTGGGAGGACCTCTTATCCGAATGGCAAAGTAGGTGGGATATTTCCATCAAGGGCACCACCTCCATCTGTTCTTTCCATCCGTTAGCGATCGGCTGGCTAAGACATGGCTGGAAGTTGACCACTGCGTTGCCCAATTTCTCAAAGGTCATGGCAACTTTAAAAGTAAACTGTATTCTTTTAAACTTGTTCCTTCGCCTTTGTGTCAATGTTCTACATCGAACTGTGAATTTGAACAGTCCGCACATCACATCTTGTGGGAGTGTGTTCTGTGGCAGAATGAACGCAATATTATGTTGGATAGTGTACAAGTTATATCCGGAGTCGTTTATTATACGGACCTTGTAGAAACTAGAATTAATTTCCGTGCGTTCAGGCGCTTTTGCCATACCTACCTATTATTGGAATCAATACACCAACAACAACCAATCAATCAACCCATCAATATACCTACTTAGGACCCATTAACTTAATCAAATTTTATTCCGTGGTGCTTGGCAATCTGGGCTTCTCCCAGTTGCAATAATGACCCTTTGTGCCGATTGGCCTAGTTCTGTTCTGTCTCCTGCTTGTTATGGAGGGAAGTGGAAAAAATATCTATTTCTTACTCCTCCGCTATTCTTTTCTGATTAATTCCGTTGCTGGACCCAAGACAGTTAAATCGTTTCTCCGGAACTTGCCGAGCTTCATTGCTCGGCGTTTTTCTGGCGGTCTCCACTCTTGATTCTGGCTTTCAGGAGTTGCAGTGGGTTGGGAACAGTGTGGCGGGTTATGTCCCTTAAAAAAAACATTCATATCTAGTATCCTTAGTTTTGAATAAATCTAGAATGTTGCACAAACCATTCATACGAGTATCTTGTATCCTTAGTTTTGAATAAATCTAGAATGTTGCACAAACCATTCATATCTAGTATCCTTAGTTTTGAATAAATCTAGAATGTTGCACAAACCATTCATATCTAGTATCCTTAGTTTTCTCTATCTAGTATCCTTAGTTTTTTTGTTTAATCCCAAATTCCATATCGTCCCATTTGACCCCCAAGGCCCGATAAATATATCAGAAAACAAAGACGGCTCTGACTGTGCTGCACCGGTCAAGTACGAATGATTCAGGCTTGTTCATTAAACTGTGCTATGTAATGAGCCTGACATCGTATGTACAAGTTTATTTAAATACTCGCTCATCTTGATCTGAGGCATTTGTATTGTGTTACCTTACAGCAGTGTTTCGCAATCATCTGAACGTTGTTACAACAACCAGACCGCAGAATAAATAGCTTGAGCTGAACTTATCGAAAAGCAGTTGCGGAAAGAACAATAAATTCTTACTGACATGGGAAACAGGGGTCTAAATCAGGAAACTTACCAATAGCTACCAACTTAAACAAGAAATGGAGTCTTACAAGGTTGAAATGAAATGAAATTATTTATTATGCAAGTAGTATAGGGCTAATGTAATTTCCTGACTACCTCAGGCATCATCGTCTTTTTTCATGTCCAGACATTAAAACTGAAGATAAACATCTTCAGTTTTAATGTCTATACAATAACAAAATGTGTTTGCTTTGTACATCACAATCAATTTACGTAATTTAAAAAAAAACAGTTATTAAAATGTCATAATTGTAGCATAATTACGCATATTGCTTAATGACATTGCTTAGCAGAGAGAGCAGCTCCAATCCCAAGCTTTATTGTCTTCTTAATAATCTGAGATTTTATAGTACCCCTTTTTGCAAAGTTTGGTCTTAATGCAGCTTTTAAATCTTTTAAAGTTACCCAAGTTTCGAATGTCCATGGGAAGCTTGTAGTAAGAGAAAGAAGAATTTGGCAAAGCTTTTCTGTTATGATAGTTCATATAATTCTCTCCACACATTTTTTTTTTAAGTTTCTCAACACTAGGAATTACGCTAGTATCGTGAGTGCCTTTATAAACATTTAAATTCACATACACAAACAGCCAGACCCAGAACGACTACCTGTAGGCCATACAAATAATTGTTCCGTGCGGGAATCGAACCCGCGACACGCGGCGTAGCACTCGATCACTCAGCCACTTCGCCAATCGCTCTAGTATAGTAATTACATACATTATATAGTTACTGTTAAATGGTTAAACTTGTTCCTTCGCCTTTGTGTCAGTGTTCTACATCGAACTGTGAATTTGAACAGTCCGCACATCACATCTTGTGGGAGTGTGTTCTTTAGCAGGATGAACGCAATATTATGTCGGATAGTGTACAAGTTACATCCGGAGTTGTTTATTATACGGACCTTGTTGAAACTAGAACTAATTTCCGTGCGTTCAGGCGCTTTTGCCATACCTATTATTGGAATCAATTGTAACAGCAAATACCTACTTAGGACCCATTAACTTGATCAAATGTTATTCCGTGGTGCTTGGCAATCTGGGCTTCTCCCAGTTGCAATAATGTCCCTTTGTGCCGATTGGCCTAGTTCTATTCTGTCTCCTGCTTATTATGGAGGGAAGTGGAAAAAATATCTTTTTTCTTACTCCTCCGCTATTCTTTTCTGATTAATTTCGTTGCGGGACCCAAGACAGTTGAAACATTTCTCCGGGACTCGTCGAGCTTCATTGCTCGGCGTTTTTCTGGCGGTCTCCACTGTTGATTCTGGCTTTCAGGAGTTGCAGTGGGTTGGGAACAGTGTGGCGGGTTTGTCCCAATAAAAAAAATAAAAAAAAGTTACTGTTAAATGTTTGTAATACTAAATAAATGTATTACAACAGAACGTCGTCGGCGTCACTATCAACAAGAGTTATATTTTCATTTTTACCCGACTACGGCAAAGCAAAAGGAGGGTTATGATTTTTGACAGGCTATGTATGTATGTATGTGTGTATGTATGTATGTTCATCTGTTCCCTCGTAACTTCTAAACTACTTATGAGAATTCGACAAATGACATATCATTAGAAGCGTCTTAATTGTCTGCTGGTTATAGGCTATATGGGGTTTCACAAAATATACTGTGGCGCCCTCTAGCGGACAAAACATACAAAGTAAAAAAATAAAGTTAAGATAAATATGCCGTGTGTGGTATCATTTGAAAGCGCTTTACTTGTACATTTTGAATATACAATATGTAAAGAAAACCCTGTCCGACCCGTAAGGATAATAAAGGTTAGGTAAACAAATGGCCAAATAAAATATTAAATTTTACATAATCATCATAGTAACAATACTAATGAATTTTGAAATGATCTTTTTTTGTCGCAAACTTCCTCAAAATTTGGTAATTATTAAAAAGTGACAACACCATTTGTGACGGAGCGAATAGCGATGCGACCACGTGCCGCTTGCCCTGCCCCCCGTCACCCGCGGATGTATGCCTAACGTGTTGTCTACCGCACATGCATTAAGTTACCTCGCTATTTCGAAATAATATTAATTTTTTTAGGGGGATTTTTTTTGAAGTTTAGACCGGCTTTGTAGGCATTATTATAATCAGTTATCGATACCTAACAATACCTTCACGGATCGGACAGGGTTTTCTTTACATATTGTATATTGCTAGCATTTGCTTGTGACTTTACCTGTATTCATGGGCCGGTTGCATATAATTCACATCTTTTCGTTCATAGCTTCTTTACTACATATCAGAATGAGACCACTGTAGTACCATTAGAAGGGCCTTGATATTCTGTTAGTTATGAGCTATAAAGCTTGTCACTAAATTTAGTATTGCGCCCTCTAGCGGACAAAAAGTTCTATGTTAATATAAAATTAAAATAAATATACCGTGTTTAGTATCGAAATTTGGTCGTGAAAGAGCTTCACGAGTACTTTATGCTTGTACATAATTACAAGAATGCTTTAATGATGTTAAATATGAGCGATAAGAGTAAAACGCGGATCACGGGAACTGTGAATCGCTATATGCAATGCAGAGCAGTGTGAACATTAATAGAATATGTAATGCACTAATGAAAAGGACATAAGCTGGGAGTAACTCCACGCGGTGAAGGCGGAAACAGTTTCATAACTGGCTAAAACTCCCATAAAAATGTCCTCTGCACTATATGCCTTCGGGCTTATGTTGTTATGTGGGCGTGTAGATGTAATATGTCAAGTACCTATAGTTGAGCCAAATTCGATAAAGAATAGAGGTAAACAAACCGTTGCTAGGCAATGAGAAGTTTACGCCTAAAACACAGATGTTAACAACCTTTTCAATTTCATAAAAGTAATAATCCTACTTCCTACTTACCTAAACAGTTTATTTGTTTAGATACACACATCAAAAGTGTCTAGGGATCAAGCATTTTTATGCGGATTTCTTGAGATTGAGATGTGGCTTTGTAATAAATTTATGATTTTATAAATTTATATGGATCCTTTTTGGTGCATTTCATAATTTGAATCAGGAACTGTGAATCAAATTCGAGTAAAAGATGAAAATCAGCTGTCAATATTTTCCTATAAAAACATACAACGCATTGAAGACATTATTAGTGCTACTGTTTCCCTACTACTGATTAAAACCAACGTTATTATGGAGCGGCGACGTCATTTAAGCAGGGAAGAAATGCTCAGAGCCGTGGGAATGATAGAAGCTGGTTCCCGGCAACGTACTGTGGCTTTAGCTCTGAATACAAGTCAGAGTGTTATCAGTCGACTTTGGACACGTTACCGAAGCACTGGTACCGTGGCTGAGCGCCATGGAGGACGGTATCGCTGCACCACACGGAGACAAGACCGATACATTCAAATCTTAACTCGAAGAGCTCCAACAATAACCGCCATGATGTTAGCCGTGAGGCTTCATCACTCTTCAGGGAACTTAATTAGCGACCAAACAGTCAGAAACCGCTTGCATGAAGTGAACCTTCATTCCCGAAGACCGCTACGGGTACCACCTATAGCAATGCACAATCGTAGGATTCGATATCAATGGGCTCTTGAACACAGAAATTGGGCAGAAGAACAATGGCGTTTCGTGTGCTTTTCTGATGAGTCTCGTTTTGGTATGAGACCGGATACAAGACGTATACGACACTGGAGAACCCCTGGACGCCAACAGCGATTAAAATCCTGCCAGGAAGTCCATCCTTATAGTGGTGGAACCATCATGGTATGGGCGGGTATTTGGATCGGCGGAAGAACTGAGTTGATTTGGATCAGAGGCAACCTCAACGCTCAAATTTATGCTGAAACGATTGTATCAGACGTCATCGTTCCTCTACAAGTGCAAATCGGTCCCTTATTTCAGTTAATGCATGATAATGCACGACCGCACACCGCAAGAGTTGTAAGACAGACTCTCGCCGCAGCTAACATCAATGTCCTGCCCTGGCCTGCTCAGTCGCCAGACTTGAACCCGATTGAGCATGCATGGGATATGCTACAGAGAAGAGCTCTGCCGAATATGGAGGGTATCCAGTCGCAAGAAGACCTTTTTTTGTTGTTGCAACGAACATGGGCGGCCATTCCACAGCGTGATTTGGATGAACTCATTTTGAGTATGCCAAACCGATGTTCTTGTGTTGTTAGTGTTCGCGGTAGAAACACGGATTATTAATTGTTTAAGTTACCCAATAAAATTTTAGAGAAAACTGTTATTTCAGTCTTTTTTTCGAACTTTTGTGTTAGTGGTTCAAATGTCAAATATCCCTTTATTAGGAAAATGGCAAATTTCTTTATTAATGCAAAGGTGACTTGGTTTATCGTTACTGTGACAAACGAAAACACTTTATTTGATGAATCCTTAAAGAAAATTTTAATTAATATCAATCAGGAGAAAAGTTATTGCAAAAATATATGTTGATCCCTAGACACTTTTGATGTGTGTATTTATGATTTGCATAGAACGCTTAACCGATTTGAATGCAATATGACACACATGTAAGATACATATAAATATAATTAGTCCATACTAGCAGTGGCGTAGCTAGGGGGGGATCCGCCCCAGGTGTCACCTTTTTTGGGGTGACACTCACCCAGTCTCTAAAAAATACCTAGATCGTTAGCAACAATTGTTTATTTTCCAGCGATTCCTCCACTAGCACTAGCTCACCTCTAATTATAAATTGGGGATTCCCGCAAAAGACCCTGACGCTGTCGTGGGCGATTCCCCGTCCCATACTCGAGATCGTAAAGTATGTAGTATTTGGTTGTCATAAATAACAATTGTTAAACGTGTATTATTGTATAATGATAGATAGTTATAAGAAGAAAATATATTTTAGAAACATAACATCGGCTGCCGGCAGAAGTTACCACCCACCAGATAAAGTCTTGCCGCCAAGCGATTCGTCGTGTTCCGGCGTAATGACTGGTGAAGCCGTATGGAGGATGGGTCTATGCAGTTTTGTTGCGTTGTGTGCCGTGAACAATGCGCCAATTGTTGTTGTGTCGGAAGTTTGGTCGTGGAGGGTAGCGGGATCCGAAGCACGGTGTTCCGCTGATTCACGGTGACCGCAGGTATCTGGGGGCCCAATTAGTGTGCCAGCCACAGACGAAGGGCTGCCCCGCCAACTGCGAAAAATCCCAAGGTGGTTTCATCCTGCCGGTTGCCGACCGGACGAGAGGACATGATGGCGATTCCAGGGGGGATTCGGGCGTCCCCGCAGTCTCCAGACCAATCTCCCTCTAACGCAGTATCGTTGGTCATGTTGTTGGGTTTAACATTGCATCACGTCACTCAACTGCCGTGTTCCTTCCTATTCACTCAGTTTAAAAAATTAAAAGGCATAAAAAGAAAAGTAGGTGTGCACAGCGGACGCACGTCCTCTCATTTAAAGTGCACCTCTGTCTGTAAAAGATCGCTCTTAGCGATAAGACCGCCCATTGTATCTTTATATTTATTTTCTGTAATCTATATGGTGTACATAATAAAGAGTAGATATTCTAATCTGTTCTTTCCAACCAGTTCGTCGCTCTGGGGAACTTCAATGCCTGCCACCAAGACTGGCTTTTCCCATACACAGAGGATCGACTATGCTGGCTGAGAAGCGCGTAACTTTGCGCTATTAATGGACCTTTCCCAGCTGGTAGGACAACCGACTAGGGTGCCTGATGTAGTTGGTCATACCGCCAATTGTTTGGACCTTTTGCTGACCACTAATCCGGGCAGATGTGTTGTAATAGTTCCCTCACCGTTAGGAACTTCAGACCACTGTCTGGTGAAGTCTGTATCGTCCTTCACCCCACTAGATTGCAACTCACGTGGTGAACGGCGAATGTGGCGATACAACTTAGCAGATTGGGATGAGATGCGCCACTTTTTTTCGTCTTAGATATGCCAGCTGGTCCGCTTCTCTTCTGACAATCCATCTAGCTGTGCGGACGCTATATCCGATGTGGTGCGTCAAGCTATGAAGTATTTCATTCCCTTCAGTGATGTTCCCGTCGGTGGCTCGGCTCACCCATGATTCAACGCCGACGATATTCAAGCTGAACAGCGTAAGCACATGACATTTTTCACCTGGGTTAAAGCTCGGGACCACAGAGCTCCGGATATTAGCTCAAAGAAGAGAGAGAGCCTTTGATCGTGCTGCCAAGTCCTACAAAAAGTCGCTTAAGGTGGCTCGCTTCGACTGCATTACTCATATTGGCAATAATCTCTCAGCGCAGCCACCCGGTAGCAGATCTTTCCGGTCCCTTGCCAAATCGGTCGAGGCGAACTTCTGTTGGCCCACACTGCCTCCGCTGGTTAAGCCTGATGGAGCACTGGCTCATACGGCGAGAGAGAAAGCAGGTCTTTGCATCTTTAGCACTATTCGTGTCTTGAAACTAGCAGTTCTACTCCACCTAATTTTCCTCATTGCGAAACTTTAATGCCGGAGGTTCGCATTAGGAACAAGGAGGTTCTGAGAGTACTATGTCGTCTGGAAGTGTATAAGGCTAGTGGCCCAGATGGTATACCAGCGATTGTTCTTAAGGCATGTGCGTCCGAGTTGTCTCCTGTATTGACGCGCTTGTATCGCCTCTCATTTAAAACAGGTATAGTGCGCAAATCTTGGAAGCTTGCCAACGTGCTGCCGGTCCCCAAAAAGGGTAGTCGTCCCGATCCTACCAACTATCGGCCGATTTCAATAACCTCCATACTCTGCAAGATTATGGAGCGCGTATTGAACTCGCGCCTCTTGGCTTACCTGGAAAGTAACGATCTCCCCAGTGACCGACAGTACGGATTTCGCCGCAATCAGTCAACTGGGGACCTACTAGTGTATGCCACTCATTTATGGGGCGAGGCCCTCGAGAAAAATGGGGAACCGATTGCCGTCTCTCTTGATGTCTCGAAGGCTTTCAATAGGGTATGGCACGCTGGCCTATTGAGTAAACTTCCAGGATACGGTATTTTCGCTGGCCTGACTGACTGGGTAAAAAACTTCCTGACTGAAAGGTCCCCATGACGATTAATGCCGGTGTTCCTCCTGGGTCTTTTCTCTCTGCAACTCTGTTCTTGCTGCATATTAACAATCTGCTGATGCCCGGAATCTATGGGTATGCAGATATGGTATGCAGATGGCAGCACAGTTGTGGAGAGATACCGCGATATACTACGGGATCCGGAATTCTGCACTGGATCTTATTACATCTTACTTGAGTGGTAGGATTCAAAGCGTTGACGTTAATGGAACAAGATCTTCCGGGTCTTTGGTAACAATGGGAGTCCCACAGGGGTCAATTCTTGGTCCTTTTTTGTTTCTTATTTACATCAATGACCTGCCGTACCTAATAAAGGATAACCACGATATAGTGTTGTTTGCAGATGACACTTCACTTTTATTTAAACTGAAACGTCAGCAGCAGGTTACTGATGATGTAAATAGCGCGATCTCCAAAGTAGTCCATTGGTTTAATGTTAATAATTTACTCTTAAACGAGAAAAAAACTAAATGCATTAAGTTTACTCTACCTCACGTTAGGCAGGTGGAAACTAAAGTGTTGATAAAGGGCGAAGAATTGAAATCTGAAGACAGCACAGTATTCTTGGGTATAACTCTGGATGCTAAGCTTCAATGGGGTCCACATATAGAAAAATTGTCAAAAAAACTAAGTTCTGCTGCATACGCAGTTAGAACAATTCGTAATTTGACTGATGTTGAGACGGCCCGTTTAGTGTACTTTGGCTATTTCCATAGCGTAATGTCGTACGGCATTCTGTTGTGGGGAAATGCTGCCGATATTCAAACAATATTTGTTTTGCAGAAACGAGCTGTTCGTGCAATTTATAAATTAAGTCCGAGACACTCTCTCAGAGAAAAATTTAAAGAGATTAATGTACTGACCGTGCCGTCTCAATATATTTATGAAAATCTTTTGTATGCTCATAAAAATATAAAATTGTTTAAAAAATACAGTGATGTCCATAATATAAATACTAGGAACAGGCACAAATTTATTGTACCTACAACAAGGCTCAAGAAAATAGGTGGCTCCTTCAGATGCCAATGTATACATTTTTACAATGGACTTCCAGAGGTGGTTCAAGATCTGAGCCTGAATAAATTCAAATCCTTCATTAAACGTAAGTTGTGTCAGAAAGCATTTTATAGTGTGAAGGATTATATTGAGGACAAAAAGGCTTGGGCTTGAGCTGCGTCCGATTTCTATACACTGATTGTTCTCTGATTTTTCCTCTTGTAGTTTTAATATGTAACTGTTAATGTTACTAATTCAAAGCCTGTATTACACACTATGTAGCCAAGCATATTGTACGTTACGGAATTGTATCGCTGACAGAGGTGTTCGGCACTTCTACAGCTACACAGGAGCTAAACTTTCCACAGATTCGGGAACACTGTTGGAGCTGCTGAACCTTGGACAAAACTATCTTAGCATTGTGTAGATTCAATTTCTTAGTATTGTATAATTGCATGGCAAACGTGTGAGCACAATGTACGAATGTGCTGTAAGGCATTTTTTTGTTGGGTTAGTCTTTTTTATTGACTTGATAGTGCTCTGGCTGTTGAGAGTATGTCATGCTCACTCAAATGTCTCGCTGATGGTGGCGTGTGTGTTGGGTCATTGAGTTCCCTTGAATATGGTTGAGCTGAATGATGCTGATCCATTCGTCATGTTCGTGAACGGACGCCGTCGGAGGGGACTGGTCATCTCTTAGCTGCCACGGCGTATTTTAATTTCTGAATTGATTTTTGTGTGTTTTCATAATGGACGCTCTCGGCGTACAATTTATTTCTGCATCGTTCTCACACGGTTGATTTCAACATGAATGATGTAATCAAATATTTGTAACAATAGCTTGAAACTTTAAAAGAGTGTCCATGGAGTTTCTTGCCCGTTCTTCTCCATAGGTACCTACTCTTTGGAATGGGCGACTAGCTTCATCTTATTGACTGACCGACCTTCTGACAATTCAAAAGTGCCTGTAACTGGTTTATTTGAAATAAATGCTTTGATTTTGATTTTTGATTTTTGACCTGCCAGTTTTTTACTTTCTATGGGGTGACACCACCAACTTTCGCCCCGGGTGCCACCCAAGCTAGCTACGCCACTGCATACTAGAAAGTATTACAATGCTTGTGTTATGTAGTTGATTTGAAAGTAATTACAATACGCTAAATTGTATTGACAAATGCCTCAACTTTATTCATTGCTTGAATTCCACAAAATGTGTTTAATACCTGGATTTCATCCATCTTTCTTTTTTTTTAGGGCTATCACGTAAAATTAATGTCGACTTTTTAAAGGTTTTTCGAAATTCCAAGTTATTATGCATGTTATTTTAATGATTCTATTGAAATATGCTGCAATAGGAATTTTTAATAAATAGCTAGCATATAAAAGTCGATAATCATGTAAATAACAGAAGATTAGTAAAACGTGAGTTGTGATAACCCTAAATTGGTTTGTTTACCTCTATTCTTTATGGAGCTAGGCGCTGGTATAGTTTTTAGTTCTTCAGTTTAACTTTTGTTAATATTATGCGCCAAAAATACACTTTAACACCAAAATAATACAAATAATAAAAAGTAAAAAAACTAAAACCCAACTACGACAAAAAACGACGCTGAAAAAGTATAAAACAAGATTTTCAGAATACTGAACTGAACAAAGTTGTCTCGTTGTCAAGGTGCTACGGTAGGTAGGTATATGTAACGTGTGACTACGCCTTTCCAAACATGAAAATTTATCTCTACATAGTGAATATTGCATACTTCAGAACAGTATTGTATGACATTACTACTGTGTCCATTTACTTGCAACTACATTAGCAACTTTGTTCAGTTCAGTATTCTAAAAATCTTGTTTTATACTTTTCAGCTTCGTTTTTTGTCGTAGTTGGGTTTTAGTTTTTTTACTTTTTTAAATTATTCAAAAGTCGATTTTCTATTTGTTTTTTGACTAATGTTTATTAATTGGATAGATGAAGTGGGTATATCATGAATGGAATAATTGGCGAAATCTTCCATTCAGAGATTTTCCATTTGTAGAGCCGCTATTTTCTTGTATTATATTATTTGCCGTAATAAACTGGTTGCTGGTTGTGAATTCCCGTCAACTACAATAAGGATAATTTCCATACAAAGGTTCATCTCCTTCGATCTTCATATTGAACACCTCTAGGGGTAAATTTTAAAACCTTCCTTATTACTAGTACTTCCTCATGAGCCGTAACTCCTTTCGTTGTTAAAGGAATTGTGCCCAGGCTGTAGATGTATTGTCCGTCAGTGAATTAATATTTCTATTTCGAAAAACTAAATATGTACTTAGGTACTATAAAATATTTTTATTGGATGACCTATTACATCATCATCATCCGAAACTTTTTCAGCTTTGGAGTCTGGGGTCCGGTTAACCAGTGTAACTGCAGATTTTGGCTTAACTTCAATATTTCCCGTAAAGCGACTGCCGTCTGACCTCCACAACCCGAAGGCGATATCGAAGCATTGCAGTTAAGCCAATTGTTGGACTTTTGAGGGCGCCAACAACCCGTAACGACTGCCATTAGATGTTCGTATGGCAACCAGGACCAACGGCTTAACGTGCTTTCCGAGGCACGACCAGACCAGTGCACATATTTATATTCATGCATAAGATCAAAAGTGGCTCTACTGAAATGAAATGAAATCGTTTATTATCACTTTTACACGTCATGTTTTTTTTTAAACTAGATGAAGCCGGCATTTCCTAACTGACTACCTGTGAGAAGAAATAGCCGAAACAAACTCAGGAATCATCGTCTTTTTTCAAGTCCAGACATTAAAAATGAAAACGTTTACAATAATTTACCTTATAATTACGCATATTGCTTAATAACAACGCTTAACCACAATAGACAGAGAACAGTAAAACATCTTCATATAAACGAGCCGCTCTCGGTTTGAATGTATACGTGCGCGCCGAGCGCCATGTCGGTACGCGATTTCACGCACACGCTGGCATAATATAGGATGGTATAGGATGGCGGCAATACGGGCTGTGCCGCGTGACTGTGAGCACGCGCGTAAATTACATGACCGCTCGCGTTCGTCAATTCTCGCCGGCCACTTACCATAATATTAATTATTACGAGTATCATGACTTCAAAAGGGGGAAAAAAATATTGTAGTGTTTTCGGGTGCCTCAATAATGATTTCGCAAATCCGGACTTATCATTCTTCATACTTCCTACTGAACCAGAAATTTAAGTACAACTTAAATCTTATTAGAAAATATGATATATGTATTGTTTGTTTCACAGTTTATTTGCTTTATTAAGAGCGTACCCGAGTCGCATTTTTCCATATAATTGTATTCCCAGATTTACTTTCTGACTACTATGTTTAAAGTTAAGTTTATTTTAAGAAGCCCAGTTTTACTATAAAACAGAGGATTGAGTACGAAATATCGTTTAAGTAAACGTATTTGTCGAGTATAGTGTAATAAGGACAATTAGGTGGTTATAGCTCAAATGCAACAAAGGCGCCGCTCGCTTACTCGCTATTAAGAGCACCTCGCGTTGCTGTTGTCGACGCGCGCGTCCCTGCCCTTATCCCAGGAGAATGATGATGAGTGTAATAAGGACAATTTCACAATAATCAATATTGCAAATTACTATTATTTTTTTTTCTATTGTCTTATGTGTTGTTTGATCCAAATATGGCGTCTTAATCATAATATTAAGTTAATAAAATTATAGTAAAATGTGACCGACTAACGCTTAGGGTTGC
Source organism: Sesamia nonagrioides (assembly GCA_017933935.1). Classification (NCBI taxonomy): domain Eukaryota; kingdom Metazoa; phylum Arthropoda; class Insecta; order Lepidoptera; family Noctuidae; genus Sesamia; species Sesamia nonagrioides. The sequence continues at coordinate 33,504 of JADWQK010002201.1, forward strand.
GTAGAATTTTATTTATAACATTATAACCTTTAATCCCTCCGACGCGCGCGTCGACAACAGCAACGCGAGGTGCTCTTAATAGCGAGTAAGCGAGCGGCGCCTTTGTTGCATTTGAGCTAGCTGTTGCTATCCGATTATATAAACAAACATTACACAGTACCCATATAAACAATCATTATAATTGTACCTCAGAAACTAATGAGGCTAAAAAGGTTTTGCGGTTTTATTAAAGTAAGGTATCATTTGTTAAATATTCGCTACCCATACATAATCTTAGCTTTACTAATGTCTACTTTTTCATAAGAACTACATATTTATTGTTTACGTTCTCATGTTTTATATCATTTAAGCATTAGTTATTAGCTTGTGAATATTATTGTGTTAGTGTTACATTTAAGTACTCATCACTTACAATATTCTCTGATAAGAACCAGTTATATCGATTTCCCATATCACACATCACTTAAAATTTATCATTATTTACGAGCTTTAGAATATAATTTAGTGTTACACTTAAGTAGTCTTAAAAATTTTGTCGGTATCAAATTTGTAACTTAATATAATAAATGTTATGTGAATAAAGGCTTTTTATTTTTACTAAATTTATAAATTGGTAAAATATTCAATCATAATATGCTTTTTATTCTATAAATTTAGATCAAAGTGACAACCCTGGGGTTCAACGCAAGAGTAGGCAAATAACTCTGCGGGCGGCCTTAGATAATCTACTGTTCTCTGTCTACTGTGGCTTAACAGAGCGAGCAGCTCAGTCCCAAGCTTTTTTGTCTTCTAAATAATCTGTGATTTTATAATACCCCTTTCTGCAAAGCTTGGCCTTTATATAGTTTTTAAATCGTTTAATGGGTAAGTTTCGAATGTCCATGGGAAGCTTGTTGTTAAAGTGTATACATTGACCCATGAACGAGTTGCCTACTCTGTGGAGACGAGTGTGATGTACAGCAAGATTGTGTTTGTTCCTGGTATTTATATTATGAATATCGCTTATTTTCTTAAAATCCAATATATTTTTATGTACATACATAAGATTTTCAAATATATATTGTGAAGCTACAGTCAGAATGTTCACCTCTCTGAATTTTTCTCTAAGAGAATATCTAGGACCAAGGTTGTAAATGGCTCGAACAGCCCTCTTCTGTAAAACAAAGATGGTATTGATGTCCGCACAAGTTCCCCAGAGAAGAATCTCATAAGTCATAAGACTATGAAAATAACTAAAATAAACAATTCTGGCTGTATCCACATCAGTTATCTGTCTAATTTTCTTAACAGCAAAGGCGGCAGAACCGAGTCTACCCGACAGCTTCTCAATGTGAGGACCCCATTGTAACTTGGCGTCAATAGTTAATCCAAGAAAAACTGTCGACTCGACAGGGATCAACTCTACTCCATTCGGTTAAACATTGGTACTTAGCTGCCTGACATTTGGCGTAGAAAATTTAACGACTTTAGTTTTTTTTTACATTTAAAAGAAGGTTATTTACATTAAACCAATGGACAACTTTAGAGAGTGCATTGTTAACTTCGTCAAAATTTGCTAGCTGACGCTTGACTTTAAAAATAAGAGAAGTTTCATCCGCGAACAATACTATGTTGTGATTATCCCTCACGTGATGAGATAAGTCATTAATATAAATTAAAAACAAGAATGGACCTAGAATTGAGCCCTGCGGATCGCCCATGGTGACCACAGATCCCGCAGATCTCTTGCCATTAACATCAACCCTCTGAATTCGATTATTCAGATAAGAACTCAGAAGGTCGAGAGCTCTGTCCCTTAAACCATAATGGTACAATTTCCTAATAAGAGTATCATGGTGTACGCAATCAAAGGCATTGGACAAATCGCAAAAAATACCAAGAGCATCTTGCGATTCCTCCCAGGCCCCAAATATGTTCTTTAGCAACTCCACCCCGCATCTGTAGTTGAACGACCCTTTGTAAAACCAAATTGTTTCACGTGCAATAAATTGTGTAAGTTAAAGTGCCCCAACAACTGTTTCAAAGTTAATTTTAAGATGGAAATCGCGATTTTGTACTTTGGTTCTTCCAGTTTCAGAATTTATAATTTCCCAAGTTGTTTTGATTTTATTGCCAGAAGATTTTATTTTATTTTTAATGTGTATGGCTTTTGCTGAGGAACAGGCTCTTTTAAAAGTTTTTGAATAATTTTTAACAAATTCTTGAAAAGCTTCATCATGGTTAAATGTTTTTTCCTGATACAATTCATACATTTTTTCCCTGCTTTTATAAATACCTGGGGTTGCCCAGTCACTAAATATAATACGGTCGCTAACAGGCAATGTTTTTTTTTTGTGAAAACTTTCATAAATTCACAATTAATGAGGTTAAATAGTACACTATACGCATGATCCGGATTGGTGTGATAAGCTTTTCAATTAAATTATTTTTAAATTGTCCTAAACGATTTTCATTTACAGGAACAAAACTCACAAGTTTTCTTTGAGCTCTGACTTCACTTTTCTGAGGAAAAGTAACTAACAGGCCACAGTGATCAGAGTCTAACTCATTTATAATTAAATTAAATGGTCAGAAGGTCTTAAGTTAGTAAAGAAGTTGTCTAAACAGGTGGCACTTGTGGCAGCTATTCTATTCGGCACAAAGAATCTTGCGTACAAATTATAAGACTTGAATAACGACATAAATTTATTTTACTACTATTACTGCTTACTGATAAGCATCAATATATTTATTTTTAACTTAAACCTTGTAATAAATTAGATATGTTGTACTCACACTAAAAGCAGGTAAAGTGCAGCACCCTGCCGCAGTCGCCCACGCAGGCGGAGGCGCAGGTGACGTCACGTATTAGCATCACAATCGTGCGCCACCATGCATTGTCCAGAAATGCCGTATGCAAGCATATATGCATGACACGATTACCAATTATTTAGGTATCTCATAGAAAAGTGACAAAGAAACACAAGAGTCGTTCTAGGTCAGTTATAAATAAACTTAATAATATATTTGAACTTCATGGTTTCACGTTATGACAACAACTGTACTGGCTGGTGATACGTCAGTAAAAGGTTATTTCATACGTAAGGAGCACTCCTCTAATAAAGATTACACCTTGGCAGCTCTGGACAGCAGGAAGAGGTAAAAGAGAGTAAGGAGGCTGTTGCGCAGCTGTGGAATATTAAAATGTATCTCGTTATAATTTCTTAATTTTACAACCTAGAGTTCAAAATTCAATCATCATCATCAACCTATAATGTTCCCACTCCTGGGACACAGATCTCTTCTCGGTGAGAGGGAGTGGGCCATAATGTACCACGTGCGCCCAGTGCGGGTTGGTAGATGGCACATGTCTTCGAAGTTTTGCTGCTAGAACATGCCGGTTTCCTCACGATGATTTCCTTCACCGTTTTGAGAGTAGTGGTGACGAAATAATTTACACAAAATAAAGCGCCTGACGGGGTACGAACCTACGACCTACATCTTGTAAGTCGAGGCCGATACCATTAGGCCACCGCTACTCATTAGACCACCGCTGCTCATTAGGCCACCACTGCTCCATACAAAATCCAATCTACTGTCAAAATTATTGCTCAAATACTCAACCACTTTGTTTAACTTAATTGCACTAATGTTTTGCATAACACAGATAACACTACGCCCGCACCTCGCTCTTTGTTTTGACACAGGACACTGTCGAATCATTCTGCAGCAATAATATTATAAACATTGTGCCTAAGTACCATCGGTTCAGGAACCGTTTGGCTAAAACATTCCTAGCAGTAACTAGTACTGCTAGGAATGTTTTAGCCAAACGGTTCCTGGAAAAAAACGGCCATACATCCGTAAATATTGACAAGCTACGGAAACCGCCTGCTCCACATTTAATCATGGGTTTGCATTTAATGGGTATCGTAAACCCTGAGCCGTGGTACCCACATATTTACTACTAGCTTTCCGCCCGCGGCTTCACCCGCGTAGTATTCGGTTATATCGCGCTTATTAGATTTCCCTCGGGAAAATTATTTTTTTCCGGGATGTAAAGCACCTTATTATTTAATCGGGACTTCTTACTTTACGTCTGCAAAATTTCAAAGCAAACGGTTCAGTAGTTACGGCGTGAAAGCGGAACAAACATACAAACAAACTCAGATTCCAATTTATAATATTAGTAAGGATTGTTAGTTTCTACTATAGTCAACCTATACTTAGAATCTCATGTTGAATACCGTCATCACCATCTGGCCACCAAATACTACATCTAAGTTTATTAAGGGTGTAGTTGTGCGGCTGCACTACAACGTACGGTCGTCACCCTATTTGCGTAAGTTGAAGCATATTGCTAATCCATTGCTCCATATGCTCGAAACATGTATCTGCTCAACAACGTAAATAACGCAGTGAATGTTTTTGTACTGTCAAAATGAAACCCATGGCTAGTGCCTACTGATAGAGTGTTACGTAATTACCCTGCTGTAGTACTAAAACGATGCGACAGCACCAGTATGGTCATCTGAATGTATAAAATTAGAGTAATACCAGTCGATGACTTCTTCACCTAGCGTCCGCTAATGTGGAAGAATCGATAACGTGAATTAGTCTTTTTGAATGAACAAAATATCTGCTATGGAGCACTTTTGATTATAAATATCTACGCATCTGGTTTTATTTCGTTACCTTACTTTATTCTGTAGGGAATTAACCAGCGCTATGTTGTAATTTTTATTTGTAAATGAGTCACAATACCGATACAGGGCGTTGATTGTGTAGTGATAACACTTGACCCTGACTGATTCCCTGTTGTAGACGACAGTCTGACAGTAGTTATTGTAGTTGCTCTACATATAACCTTGGTCTTAACTAATGAACTGGACCAGTATTTAAATCAAAACGGATGTTGAAAATTAATGTTGAGATCACACAGATTTATGCTGTAGATAAAGAAATTATTACAGAATGTTGCATCGGATCGGTAACGTTCTACCAACTCGATGCAATAATGTCATTTAAAGCAATTACCATTCAATTGTAGTATTTGCAGCCTGTCATCAATTAATATCAATCCTCGCTAGTAAGAACATGACAGGTCACTAGGCGCTGATCAAGTCAGGCCCAGTACTTAATCCTTTACCGGCTCGCTCGTATTTCAACCTGCCATAATTTGTCTAATCCCCGATCGCTACGTAAAAGGAAATAGCAAATTGCTCATACTGTGTATCGGAGTGACAGAATAAATCAAATGTTTCATAAATCAACGAGCCTTAAGTATGGTCGCTCGATTTAAAGTAAGACATGGCCTTGGCCGCCGCCGCCACGTCGGAGACATTTGAATATAGCTATGGAGAATATCCTAAAATAAGCAACGAGTTTATTGAAGGCAGTAAATCATCACAAACACAAAGTTTATTGCAGATGTAAGATATTGCTATAGATTTAGTCTGAGAAAAAAGGAAGCCTAAATCAGTTGCGGTAGCTTAATCAGCTCGTGATGTTCCCGCTGCAGGTGTCAGGCCGTCACCGTGATGCACCACGCACACCTTGTGCAAGTGCGTAAACGTCACATGTTTTTGAAATTTAGGCCCTACAACGACGTGCCAGTTGCGTTCACCATATTGGTAACAGAGGTGACAAAAAAAATAAAGGCATTGCCTACTGCTCCATCATTATTGAGCAGTGGTGGCCGTGTATACCTAATGTTGAGATTTTCTTTCCACAGGTGGTCGAGGGGGGCTGAGGAGATATACAACGTGTAACATAAAGGGTATATACATAACAAAGGCATGGCATCTTTACATGATATCAAACAATATTGGAAGGGTTTTTTAATTGTATCTCTTTATGTTAGGAAGTTATGAGGAAAAATACCGCCTGTGATAGGCTACTATCATACTAGTCGGAGAGAGATATTGAAGACATTTATCGGATTTTGGCAAGTAACGTGACGGGTAACGAGTAGTTATTAACGTATGTAGTGTGCTGCCACGATTGTTATGATTTTATTTTAAGAAACACACGAAACCGAAAATTTGGTACCAATTTTTTGAGTATTTTATTTTGAGTTGAAACCCTTCCGATAGCGTTTGATATCATCTAAAGATGCCATGCCCTTGGTATGTTTATACCCTTTTTGTTACACGTTGTAGAAGATACGACATGTAATAAACGTTTTACCGTCACCTAATTTAATAACATGGCACTCAATAAAAACAAAATTATTTTTTACCTGCCTTTTTGTTTTTTTTTTTACTCAAAAAAAAATGAGTGAATAGGAAGGAAGACGGCAGTTGAGCGAGGTGATGCAATGTTAAACCCAACCAAATATACTGCGCCAGAGAGAGATTGATCTGGAGACCCTCCACCAGCAACTCCCGACACAACATCATTTGGCGCATCGTACCCGGCACACATCACAACACAACAGCTCAGACCTGTCCTCCGTACGGATTCACCAGACATCATGCCGGAACACCACGAATCGCTTGGCGGCAAGACTTTGTCTGATGGGTAAACCAACCCACAAGCAAAATTTGGGGATCCTAGATACGTAGGAAGTATTTAGTTCTTCAATATTGTTTAGAACCTATTAAAACAAATATCCAGAGTAAAAAGGCAAATGCACTATTGCCATCACATAAGCATCCCTCGCACAGAGGGCAGACATTCCCCCTCATATGACGTCACCTCACTAAATTAAATATGATAAAAGCTCGGCAGACAGCGAGGCGTTACGTCACGTTAAGTGATATCAGATCGCATTCATCTCCGCAGTCCCTAGCCCACGCGCACCTAATATAGATATTTTCGAACAAAGACATGCATAATGTATGACCTACTGCTTTAAGATCAAATAAACTTAGTAAAGACTACATTAGGGTTTTGATATCACCATGCTCAAGTAATTTTATATAAGTCGTACTAATAAATATTTGTGAGTACGGATAAATGTTTGTTACTTTTTCACGCAAAAACTAGTGCACGGATTTAGTTGAAATTTGGCACACAGATAGTTTATAACCAGGAATAACACATAGAATATCCTTTTTACTCCGATATACCCGTGGCATCAGGACTCAGGCGGGTGAAACAGCGGGACGGAGCTAGTTACTAATAAATGAGGCCACACAGTAAAAACTTCACGTAAGTATTGGAAGCCTATAAGCGCTGCAGTTGTTGACGTACCTAGCCAACCGTATATTTTACATAGGATTTACATTAATTCCTGCACGGGTACGTTATGTTTATAGTTTATAGGACATAACCGACCGTAAATTAAAGAGTTAATCGGCATAAGTTTAAAGTTACGCAGTTTCACTTAAAGTTAGGCTTCCCCAGTAAATAGGATAGAAATATAAGATAAACTATGAATTTTTCTACAATTTCGTATCTTATGTTTACTATTGTATTAGCTGCCAATGGAACTGTTATACATAATAATTATACACTATGTAAAGAAAACTCCGTCCGACCCGTAAGGATAATAAAGGTTAGGTAAACACATGACCAAATAAAATATGAAATTTAACATAATTATCATAGTAACAATAGTAATGAATTTTGAATTTATTTCTTTTTTCCGCGCATTAATTCCAAGTTCCCCAAAATTTGGTATATTTTAAAAAGTGATAAACCATTTTCGCTGGTATTATTATGAGCGCTGCGACCGCGTGCCGCGCGCCCTGCTGCCCTCCGTCACCCGCGCATGTGTTGCCATGTAAGTTACCTTCTTTTGTGAAATTTCGTTTTAGGGGTATTTTTTTTAAGTTTAGCCCGTCTTTGTAGGCATTAGTAGAATCAGTTATCGATATCTAACAATACCTTCACGGGTTGGACAGGCTGTTCTTTACATGTTGTATAGATATAATACTCATATACAGAGAATTAAAAAAATAATGATTTAATAATGTAAATAGTATTGTGGTGTGCATAGGAAGTCATCAAATTAATGACCTCTCCCACTCTGGTCGGATGTCGGAGCGGAAGGGCTTGTCAGACTTTTACTGACTAAAACACACTCATGTTCCTTCAACTGCCTGTCCACTAGGGCCACGGTTTTTCTTTCAAGCAACCCGCAGCCCTACCTACCCCAAGCATCGGTCTTTTTTTAATCATTATAAACTATGTCTTGACTGTAATCCTGCCTGATCAGTGATACAATCCTTGATGGGAAAGCGTGTTAGTTTATTAAGCCTATTCACTTAAAAACTTAGTGAATAGGAAGGAAGACGGCAGTTGAGTAAGGTGATGCAATGTTAAACCCCTACTACCCCTACTACTACGACCTACGATGCTGCGCCAGAGGCAGATTGATCTCAACCTCGTCACGATATGCTACCATCTCTTAGAGACACGCGTGAAACACTGTTCTGTGCAACGCACCGTCGACTCGGATCTGGTCCTTGCCGCCCGCAAGCCCTCACCTACGGTGGCCGGTAGTCCGAAGTCGTCCCTGACCAGGGCGTTACCTGCGGTGGTTAGATGGGTGAGGGCCCTGAAATACTCGCTTTCTCACGCCTTCCGCCTCCTCCTTTGCCAGCATCACTGCTTCGCAGAGGGAGGTACGGCCTGCCATACACTCTCGCTCAGAACCATGGCCTGGACCAGGGTAGGACGCGAGAGATCGCCGCCGATCGCCACTACAAGGACACGACGGTACTCCGCCCAAGCCGGCCAGACCTCCACAGGTAATACACCCTCAGGGAATATGGGGCAATCATCGCAGGTTGGCTGACAGTAACGGGATGAGATTTGCCGATATTATAATCAAGCTTAATGGAGTGCAATTAGAAAGGCCTAAGTGATGATGATAAAAATTGCATAACTGTGTATCTACATACAGTTGACGACCATAACTGATGGTACAGTAACTGTTTACCATCCTAAGGTTTGCTCTGAGTGCATCTTGTATCATCATCTCATCATCTCGACTTGACGTGCAAGGCATTTTCGCGTTAGAGCGTAAACGCCAGAGCGTGACAGTCTATTTGTCAGTGTGACAGTTAGATACTTTCAACACTTTCGAAGTAAATTGAAAAAAAAGTGCAATAATTATGACGCCCATAACATTTACATATGTCACCCGGAGATTGGTCCTATGGAATGGGTGGATTAAATCAGGGTTAGTCGTTTGGCCAGTACTCGACGACTGGCTCGGGAGGAGGCACGGCTCCCTGTCGTTCAGGGTGACGCAGGTACTGTCGGGGCACGGCTGCTTCGGTAAGTACCTGCGATGCATAGACAGGGAGCCGGACGCTCGGTGCCACCACTGCGTCCGTTGCGGGGAGGACACGGCGCAGCACACGCTCTCCGAGTCGCTTGGGCTGTAGTTTGGAGGGAGCAGCGCCGTGTCCTCAAAAACTAAGTAGGAGGTGACCTGACGCTGCCGGCAGTAGTACGGAGGATGGTCGGTAGCGCAGAGTCGTGGAACGCGGTGGTATCCTTCTACGAGGACGTGATGTCGCGGAAGGAAGCTGCGGAACGGGAGAGGGAGATCTCAACTCCCTTTCCAGGCCGCAGAAGACGCACCGGGCGCCGAGGAAGGGCGGGTAACGCCCTCTTCCAGCCCCCATGAATGGGTCCAAGGGCGAGGGATATGGGGAAGTCCCCGCCCTCTTATCCATTGGACCCCGAGGTGGAGGCGCGCGCGTGTATCGGCGTGCGCCTCAGAGGCGATGCACGGGGTAGTTTAACACCTCACTACCCCGTGCAGGAGGCGAGGCCCGGACAGACCGGGCCGGCACGACAGTGTGGGGCCGCGGCAGAATCAAGGACTCCCGCGGCTCCGTGCGCACGCGACCGGAGAGACACCGGGGTGGTTTTTAGGCAGTAGGAGTCTGACAGACCCCATCGCCCACCCCAGGGGGGCGGACATCCATTGAGAATTTTCCACCCAGGATTTAAAAAAAAGCGTTAGTCGTTTGGCAATAAAGAATATGCAACAAAAAAAACCTGACAAATAAATAATTAATTTGGAACATCTCAAGCTCCACAGATTGAAATGCATTTGGAAGTGGCATAACCGCATAACTAACTAAAAATGTTTAAGACACAACAGTAAAACAAAAATGGAAATCTCCAGGATTTCCATTTTTGTTTCAATCACAATAACTCAATATGTTCAGATAACTAGCGAAAAAGTCTTTGAAATCCTCGGTTCGGAGTCAAGAAGGTAAGGTTGACATTTACGCAGGGAGATCTCCCAAAGTCCCTTGATTTTAAATTAAGCCGCTCTTAAAATTACTTGTATTCTCCGCAAACATGAGAAATAATCGTCGCTTGCTAATCGGATTATAAGCTGAGGTTGTGCGAGAGTGGTCGCCATATAAGGGTGCGCGCGCCGCGGTGACGTCACTGGCGCCTACGCAACATCGCGCGATCTGAGCTGTGAATGAAATCACCTTATGCAGGGAAATTAAGTGTTTTCTATTAAACAGTGAGTACGTTGTATAAAGCAATTTTATAGTCAACCAAGTGACTTTTCAACTGTTCAGGCTCTACTAATAGGCAGATTTACTTCTATGAAAAGTGGTGTTCTACAAAGGAAGGGACAGCTAGGCTCACTGGGCCTTTGCTACAAGTGCTAACTTCCAACAACGATAAATTTTGTCGATAGCAATACCTCGATGTGAGGATTAAACTCAGGACCGCTGGTTCTCCATATCAAACAACATACAATCTTCCGAACGCGTGCTAGGCGTGGCGCACGATGGACAGTCACACGTGGTCACGATGGTCAAGCGCGTGACGATGTGCACGCACATTGCCGATAGCCCTCTATGAAAAGTATTTAATTATTTTTTTCACATCAGCATCCTGTGTGGCAATGACATCGTTTTTTAAAGGGCAGGTTCTTAAATAATGCGTCAGTGTTGCAATAGCGCTTGCGGGAATCTTTTAAAATTAAATAAGCGCAAAGATAATACGGACCTCCTCCATCTCACAATATTATGTCAAAATTTGCGTTCCTATATTATTATAGCTAGTTATTTTTTATATTAGTTATTATTTGTCGCAATCATTCAGTTTTAGTTTCAGAATCGTCAGAGAAAGAGAAATTAAAGGGCTCAAAAGACAACCCCAAATGAGCCAAACTCTTCAGAGATATGAAGTCACACGATGTAGCTAGGATGACGGGAGCTAGCTATCTTTACCCAGCGATATCCACATCCTGAGCGTACAAGTCATTTCGCTTTTCATATCTACACAGGTTTTCACTACGGTAAGGTTCCCAAAATAAGTTATTTTGAGAGCTAACAGCACGTAGCTGATGTGATTTCTGGACAGTTCGCGGTTGGTGTCAAATTGCGGGTGTTGCGACAGCGCGCCCTGCGGCTTTGTTTGCGACATACTGTAAGTAATCCTTACGGTAGCTTACCTATTTAAGCGTTAGTCTGAGTTCTCTAAGTTTTAACCAATGGTTAAAAGAGCTTTTGAGCGATGTAGGTATTAAATACCTTATTAGGAGCTCGTCCTAGATATAAAAGTTTCAATTAGGTAGGTAAGGCTAGGCTCAATTTTCAAGAATCGAAACTCAAAGTACCGCTTTAAGGTGGTCAAAGTTATTGGTTTTAGTTTATTAGTGATAACAAAATTATAATCATCACAACCATCTTTTCATAGTCCTGAATTCGAAAATGGAAATGAGGTTTAATATAAATTCAATTTTTTGAAAATGTGATCCGTAAGATGACATTCATCGGGAGCAATTATTACAACGTTATTCATTTACTGGTACAATTATCAAATGTATAAATATGTTAACAGAATAGACTCAATGCGATTTTAGAGGTATGAGAAACAGGGTGTAAAGGTCACTCATCGTCCGTAGAAAAGGGAGGATCCTCCGACCTGATTGGTATTGTCTGGCTGGCACGGTTCGAGATCGGTTCGGGAACGGTTTGGTTCGTCGGGATCAATTAGGGATCACGTCGGGGTCACCAGTTTAGAGGCATGAGACAGGGTTTAAAGTTCACTTATCCTCCGTAGAAAAAGCAGGATCCTTCGCAAATTCTTTTAATTTCTAGACTGTTCTAGTAAATTTTCTAAGTGCAGTAGAATATGCCAAAGTCATCAGCAATGAGGTTGAGAGTGCGCGCCGCTGTTTATAACAACCAAAATAGGGAATAATATAGAAATAGTGAAAATAGAGAAAAATCAGCCTTATCCGACCTAGAATCTAGTAGTCATCCTCATCCTCATCTCCGTCAGTCAGTCTGTCCGCCTGTGCAGGTTGCGCCCACACACAGTTTGATTCATGCGCTCTACGACACCCGTTTATTAATGATCGCTGTTTTTCTTGTTGTGTTGTGTTTGTCTTGCTAAGTGAGTAAGCGATAAGTGCTTGTTTCTTTTTACCTGATGGCTATTTCTTTTTAGATTATTAGTCGGTTACTTTTGCGTTTTTAATCCTCCTTTCAAGCATTCGACGTAAGAAAGTAAATTGTAGCGTCTAGCAGTCGTAGCAGGTCTTCAAATCCCATGGTCATGTTCTGTTATGTAGAGTTCCTGCATTTTTGTAATTTTGTTCCCTAGATTGGTTTTGACCCCCTAGATTGCGGAAGCTGCTTTGAGTTGGCCTCAAGACAGCCTCTGCCCGCTCTAGTATGAGAGCAAAATGTCGGAAATGCTTCTCGAAATTCCAACGCCTGTCGAGGAAGGTCCCAGGTTGACTCGACTCCGATGTGAACAACTCCTACTGTTATTTGGGAACCCGACGGGCCTATTGTGCGCCTGCTGTACGCCTGTTGTGAGTTTTTCAATGACATAAGAATTCTTGTCTGATTCA
>JADWQK010002201.1:46381-288167 GCA_017933935.1 Sesamia nonagrioides
GTCAGTGTGTAAAATTAGAGGTTGCCCGGGTTTTACTCCCTGACAAAAAAAAAAAGAGAAAAGTAGAGGTTCGGCTAATCGGGTGTGAAAATAAAAAAAATGATAGTTTGTTGGACTACTATGTTTTAATTACAAGCTTTTATATGTAACAACAGGAAACTATCTTTAACTCTTATTAAATGTAAATAAACAATATAGCTTTATTGTTAACCTCAATAAGGTTGGGTCAATCCTAGCGGCTCCAAGAGTGGTCTGTTGGAGCGTCCAGGTTTCACGCGCAACAGTAGCCTAGCAGATTGCCCACTAACTCTAGCTCAGTTTACTCAGGCTGTGGATTTCATCCACTATGACTACAGAATTATACAAATCCAAAATGGGGAAAATTATATATCAGAAAAGGTCACAAAAGGTCACAAAAGGTCACAAAAGGTCACAAAAGGTCACAAAAGGTCACCACCGGTAATATAATAGTAAATGAGTTTTCTACGGGTACAAGAATGTTATTTAAATTGAGATAAGAGGGTACTTGCGACACATCCTTGGAAGTTCCTGGCCTTCTTTGTCCTTGAAACCACGTGTCCTGCCTCTCCAAACCAACGGGGTTGAAGGTAGAAGAATATGACAAAAATAAAAATAAGACACGCCCAGGCGGCGCTCCAATAGAAAAATTCTCCGCCTGGGAGACCCAGCCACATGCACAGGATTGCTTGGGCTTATTGCTGCTTGCTGGCTTGTCCACACGGCCGCGATTGTCCCAAAATCAGCACACCGTGTCAGAAGCCTTTATTTTCTTTAAGCCCGTCCAGGCCGTCTGCCCGACGCCCTGACGGTCAGATCTATCGACATCGAAAAGCCTTTTTTCCGATCGCTACGTGACTCCACAGGTATTTTCGCCTCCTTCTTCTTTTGCTGTGAAGAATCTCTCTCGGTGCCAAACACCCGAAACCAAATTACCCCTTTGAACGGTGGGAGATTTCCCCGCTTACAAGATTCCAATCTGCAGAAATCCAATGAAAATATAACTTGGTCTACAAAAATCCCTTAATGCCAAAACTCACACTCCAACGTCAAAACGACAATAAATCTCACAGATAAAACAAATAGTAATAGACAATTAGTATCAATAACCATAGACCACAAAAAGGTGCGTTTCCCTATGCTTAGTAAAGGCAAAAAATAATAAATAAAATAAGAAATAATCACAACGTTACAATGCACACTGTTGCTTTCCCGCCATTAGTATTATTATTTGCCATTTCAAATATGGAACAGCGCGCAGCGCGAGCCGTGCGGGGGCGATCAGTTCCCTAATTACTTGAAATGGAAAATAATGCTGTTATGGAATTTGTATGAACTATAACTTAACTATTTGCTTTGATAACACACGCGTTTGTTATGGCCCACTTTACATATTTTAAACCGGTGGAATTACATCAGCTTTACGAGCAAGGGTGTTAAAAATATGTTAACAGAATAGACTCAATGCGATTTTAGAGGTATGAGAAACAGGGTGTAAAGGTCACTCATCGTCCGTAGAAAAGGGAGGATCCTCCGACCTGATTGGTATTGTCTGGCTGGCACGGTTCGAGATCGGTTCGGGAACGGTTTGGTTCGTCGGGATCAATTAGGGATCACGTCGGGGTCACCAGTTTAGAGGCATGAGACAGGGTTTAAAGTTCACTTATCCTCCGTAGAAAAAGCAGGATCCTTCGCAAATTCTTTTAATTTCTAGACTGTTCTAGTAAATTTTCTAAGTGAAGTAGAATATGCCAAAGTCATCAGCAATGAGGTTGAGAGTGCGCGCCGCTGTTTATAACAACCAAAATAGGGAATAATATAGAAATAGTGAAAATAGAGAAAAATCAGCCTTATCCGACCTAGAATCTAGTAGTCATCCTCATCCTCATCTCCGTCAGTCAGTCTGTCCGCCTGTGCAGGTTGCGCCCACACACAGTTTGATTCATGCGCTCTACGACACCCGTTTATTAATGATCGCTGTTTTTCTTGTTGTGTTGTGTTTGTCTTGCTAAGTGAGTAAGCGATAAGTGCTTGTTTCTTTTTACCTGATGGCTATTTCTTTTTAGATTATTAGTCGGTTACTTTTGCGTTTTTAATCCTCCTTTCAAGCATTCGACGTAAGAAAGTAAATTGTAGCGTCTAGCAGTCGTAGCAGGTCTTCAAATCCCATGGTCATGTTCTGTTATGTAGAGTTCCTGCATTTTTGTAATTTTGTTCCCTAGATTGGTTTTGACCCCCTAGATTGCGGAAGCTGCTTTGAGTTGGCCTCAAGACAGCCTCTGCCCGCTCTAGTATGAGAGCAAAATGTCGGAAATGCTTCTCGAAATTCCAACGCCTGTCGAGGAAGGTCCCAGGTTGACTCGACTCCGATGTGAACAACTCCTACTGTTATTTGGGAACCCGACGGGCCTATTGTGCGCCTGCTGTACGCCTGTTCTGAGTTTTTCTATGACATAAGAATTCTTGTCTGATTCATAAGGAAAATAAATATTGTCACAATAAATGCAATATTCTATTGTGTCTCTTATAAACCTTAGTGTATAGAGATATTACCGCGTCGTCATGATTGTCAACATTGAACTTCTTTCTTTATGCCAATATCTTGAACTTCCTCATCCGTGGTGTCTACTGAATAGCTCTCCTCCACTCTAGCATAAAATAAAATCGCTTCTTTTTCCTCAAATCGCTCGTGAACTCAGTTAAACTTGAAACTGACTTGATTATTTTGAGAGCGGGACTCTGCACGGCTATATATATATATATATATATATATATATATTGTATTATTATTTATAAACCAGCGCTTGACCGCAATCCCGCCTGATGGTAAGCAGCGATGCGATCGTTGATGGTAAAGCGTGCTAGTTTATTAAGAGCCTATTCACTCTAGCCTTGAAGACACTCAAATTGTAGTCCGACGGAAACACCGCCGCCGGCAAGTTGTTCCAGTCCCTTGATGTACGCGGTATAAAGGAGGAGGCGAAACGCCTCGTCCGGATCGTAGTAGTGTTAACAACGTAAGGGTGGAAAGTAAACCAGCTATATTATTGAATATTAGATATTTGACCTTAAATAATTATATAACCTATGTAGGTACCTATAGCTATCTACCCAAGTGACCAATGACCAAACGTCAAGACTAAACGTTTATCGAAATGGTATAAGTTATTATCTCTATGTTAAATCCGCCAACTAAGTGGATATAGAAAGTGATTTATAGTGTCGCATTAGTCGCCTTTATCTTTATCTAAGTGAAGTTATTAATTTTAACAAAGACCCCTTGACATTCGCAACTGTCCCAAATCACATAAAGTAGTTTTTTAATGAATTATGTTATCTTGTTGGAGTTGTTTTCTTAGAAAATCTATGCGTGGGCACTTTCTATTTCTGCATAACTTAATAATATTTAAGAACTAAAATAAGCCTTAATATTGTTCTAATTTAGAATACTTTAATATTTGTCCGAAAGTTCTAGCTAGATCGACTTTGGTACGAGTTTTATAACATCCAGTGTTTATATATCCTACTTCTCAATAATTTGTTTGGCACAAACAATAATATTCTAATAAGCTTGAAGATTTCCGTCATTAATTAATACACAATATCTTTAGCTGAGATGTGCATCCAATAATGTCATTTTCATTTTCTGTCTGGGAACCTTGTCGTTAGATAGGGTATAAGTACTATTTCCCTTAAGACGAGAGAATATTAAGCTTATGTGGCTCAATTTTTTCCTTAATGTTTGTAGATTGAGATTCAGGTCCACGTTTTTATTACTTAAGTAAAGAGTAAAATTTACATAGAAATTAAATTAGTATGCTTGAAATACATGTTGCGGTCACAAAATATTAAAACTTCCTTTTAATATAATTATTGTAGATCTATGGAGAGTGTTGACTTGGATGGAGAGAGTTGTTTGAAAAAATCGTGAGTGTTTTTGAATCACGACCGCTTGACAAATGATGCACAATACCAACGGGAAGTAGCAGCGTCACTCACTGACAGAACTTGATAGTGACTTATTTATCTACTGGTTTTATTAAACAACTTTATGAGGGAAAAGATTCAATTAATTATCCGTATATTATATTATAATCCGTAGTAATAACAAAAAAAAGCTTCTGCAAAGGTAACATTGAAACCTCGGTGTGTACTTATATTGTTAATAGAACCGAACTTTCGCTCATTTCCTATCTAGAAGAACTGAATGTGACTCTCTGTCCTTAAGGGAAATACTTGTTTCGACTTAGAATAAAAACTTGTATTGCGTGTTGCTCCAGACCTCTATGAGAGTTCAATGGGGATTTGTGAAATAAGAAATAACCCGTGAACGGCAGGCACTGCTGTGCTTAGAATAAAGTGTCACCTTGTCCGAACTGTTGCAACCTTCCTACAGGCTGGGTAACATAAGTGAACCTAAAAACAGAAAATGTAGTTTCCGGCCTGCTGACGCCACGTGTAGACAGTCGTCCGGCTGGAGGCTGCTCACAAACAACATTGACTTTATAAATAATTGTGTGTTAATCACTAAAATGAACATGTATCGAAACACTGGATGAGCACAAACCGCAATCACTCAATACTAACTATTAGCAAAACTATTTCGAAGAATATTAAAAATAACACCATACCAATGTGGTAAAAAATAAAAAATTATACGCACAGATTGAGCTAGCCCCAAAGTAAGTTCGAGACTTGTGTTATGGGATACAAACTCAACGATACTATATTTATAATAGATACATTTATAGATAAACATCCAAAACCCAGGCCAATCAGGAAAAGATCGTTTTCCATCATGACCTGGCCGGGGATCGAACCCGGGGCCTCCACATCGCAGGCAGGCGTGTTGGCCGCCGCGTCGTCAAAAGTAAGTCGTAAGTGTTATAGATAGGTACATTAGTACATAACAACCATCTGACATATATTGCAACATACAGCTGGGCCAGTTAACAGTGGTCCGAATCACAAGCTTAGTGTATCGCTAAAGCATTAAAATACAAGGTTACATGGGAAAATTTTAGAGTTTCGGGTAGCTTGGTCTCCTGACGACTGTTCAATGACGATAGCGGAAAATCTACTAAAGGATACAAAGCCGGGCTAAACTTAAAAAAAAATCTCCCTAAAAAAATAAATATTATTTCGCAAAAAGAGGTTACTTAATACATGTGCGGCAAGCAACCCTCCCGCGGGCGGCGGGGGGCAGGGCACGCGGCACCTGTGACGTGGTCACGTTGCTTTTCGCTCATAGTAATAATTTTAAAAATTACCAAATTTCGGGGAAATTGGAATTAATTCCCGGGAAAAACAGATTTTTTCAAAATTCATTAGTACTACGATGAATATGTAAAATTTTATATTATATTTGGTCAAGTGTTTACCTAACCTTTATTATCCTTATGGGTCGGACAGGGTTTTCTTTACATATTGGGGTCTGTTCTCTCTGCAACTCTGTTCCTGCTGCATATTAACGATCTGCTGATGCCCGGTATCTATGGGTATGCAGATGACAGCACAGTTGTGGAGAGATATCTGCCGGAAGCTCGGGCTAGTAAGGAAGCAATCTGGTCCGAAAGAGAGGCTATGGTAGAGCGTACGAGTGCTGCACTACAGGCAGTCTCCGAATGGGGCAAAGCCAATCTTGTAGCAATCAATGCCGCCAAAACACAGGCGTGTCTTTTCACCGCCAAAAGGAGCCCGTTCACCTTGGCTCCTACTTTTCAGAATGTATCCTTGGAGTGCACCAACCGCCTTCAGCTTTTGGGAGTAGAGATTTCCTCGAACCTTAACTTTGGGCGGTTCATTGAGTCCAAGGCCAGGGTGGCTGCTAGAAAACTTGGCGTTATCGCAAAGGTCCGGCGGTACTTCACACCAGGGCAGCTTCTAATGTTGTACAAAGCACAGGTCCGCTCGTGTGTGGAGTACTGCAGCCACATTTGGGCTGGTGCTGCGAAATGTCACCTGGATACTTTGGATTCAGTGGAGAGGCGTGCGAAGAGGCTGATTGGCGACCCAGACTTAACTCGAAACGGTCTCCAAAGCCTGGAGCACAGGCGTAGAGTAGCCAGCCTTTCGGTCTTCTATAGGTTGCATTCTGGTGAGTGTGCAAGGGAATTGCATGATTTAATTCCCCATCACCGTTCCACCATCGGACGACCCGTCGTACGGCGAGTTTCCACCCTTACGTTGTTGATACCACTGCGACCCGGACGAAGCGTTTCGCTTCCTCTTTTATACCGCGTACATCGAGGGACTGGAACAATTTGCCAGCGACGGTGTTTCCGTCACATTTCAATTTGAGTGTCTTCAAGGCTAGAGTGAATAGGCTCTTAATAAACTAGCGCGCCTTACCATCAATGATCGCATCACTGCTTACCATCAGGCGGGATTGCGGTCAAGCGCTTGTTTATAACTTATATAAAAAAAAAAAATATTGTATATGTTCGAAAATGTGTCAGCTCAAAAATGAACATACAACAATGAGTGTTGTTGAACTGTCAAAATGAAACCCATTGCTACTGATAATGTGTTACGCAATTACCGTACCGGTCCTCGAAATGACATCACTTTAATCAATGTACGAACGACAGCAGGTCAAGCTACCCTAAACTGTCAGATATTCCCAATCAAACTTGAGCCTAAATGCTTTAAAAACAAAGTTGAAAATCTAATAAGGAAATCTGACAGATTGTAGTAGCTTGTTGTGCTGTCGTCTGTCGCTATTAAGTATATCTCGCTACTATCGCGTTTTATAGATACCATTTATATAATTCGACCGCCAGTTGGCCACACTGGTCCATCAGGCATCAAGCCCGTCAAGTAACGAATACGAACGAACGGGTAAGACCATTCGGGACCATTTCGGGGATTTCTCAAAGAAAAAGAACATACTAGGGGTGGTCAAAAAGTAAAGATAAACGGATATTTCTAAAAAAGGTAAAAATCCAAAAATAATGTTTTTCGTATCTTTGGTCGTTCACTACTTCCCAGCTTAAAAATTGTATGAATAGAACGTCATTTGGAGAAGCTACATACATTTGAATACCAGCAGTCGGAGCGACAATACAAAAATGGAGAAACACGAAGTGAGATGCGTCATCAAGTACCTCTGTTTGAAAAAAATGTCTACCAATGAGTTACACGCTGATTTGATAGAGACACTGGGGACTTTGCTTTTCCATATTCTACGGTGGCACGATGGTGTAAAGAGTTTAAGCTGGATAGAAGCTGGAAGCTGAAGCTGGGAGAGGTCTTGTAAATTGTTCCGCAAGGAGTTCGCATCCGGTTCCGCACCGACGGCGGTCTTTTCAATCTGGCTAGACTTAAGGCTCTCACCAAAGTCTCACATGCACTGATTACTGAGATCATGTATGCTGATGATTTGTGCTTCTTAGCAGAATCCCCAGACGGCCTACAACAGCTGATGTCCGCTTTTCATCAAGCCTGCCATAAGTTCGGCTTAAAAATCAGCGTCAACAAGACGGAGGTGATGTCCGTATAGACATTCACGGTCACGAGACACTGAATATAAAGCTTGGTGAGGAAGTGTTGAAGCAAGTGGACAAGTTTCGTTATTTGGGGACACTATAAGTTCTAAGTGTGACCTTGATGCTGAGATCAACAGCAGAGTCGGAGCTGCAGCTGCAGCGTTTGGCAAGTTGTGTTCCAAGGTCTTCTGCTCACATGACCTTAGGCTAGCAACGAAAATATCCATATATATGGCAATTGTGCTGCCAAACCTTCTATATTCCGCTGAGACATGATGTGTGTACCGCCGCCGCATACGTACTCTAGATCGTTTTTACCTTATATGTCTCCGATACATTATGAAGATTAAATGGTCTGACAGAGTGAGAAATACCGAAGTCCTGCGACAAGCCAATGTTGGTGGCATTGTGGCTTATTTAATGCGTCGACAGCTTCGGTGGTGCGGACACGTATCACGTATGGTGGACGAAAGAGTGGCGAAGCGCGTCTTCTTCTCCGAGCTGCAGGAGGGCAAGCGAAAGCATTGCGGACAACTCCTCCGTCTTAAAACGACACATGAAGAGATGCAAATAGAATCTGAATGGGATCTGAATGGGAGCGTTTGGCAGCAAAACGGTCAGAATGGCGCAGAATGGTGTACGGACAAGTACGCGAGTTTGAGAAGCAGCGCAAAGCTGACCTCGAAGCCAAACGCGACCAATTAAAGGCTCGCCCACCTGCTGCTATCACATACAACTACGTCGACGGCATGCTTACGTGCCGTCAGTGTGCACGAAGTTTCGCCGCCAAGATAGGCTACATAAGCCATCTTCGGGTGCATGAACGTCAAATCATCGGCTAGGAGTCGAAGTGGTCGCCGTGGCCGAATTCAGTCGGGAACATCATCATCATCATACTCGTAGTCTGTACCTATAGTCGGCCGTCAATCACTGTCTAAACTGTTAGTCTCTTCATGAAGATCATTACATTCGATTCGTCCTTGTCCACCTACGGTATTGGTTCCTTCTAAGAACAGCTTCCGATAACCTAAATATAATTCGCGACATCACTGCAAGCTTCACTTAAACCCATTACCTAATGACCATTTATAGCCAGTTCATGACACATTTACAGGTTTTAAGGTATGTGACCTCAGTCAACAAGGTGCACTTCTAGGAATTCAGTTTTCCTGTTACCTAATGCTTGTACTGAAACTAAGTGTAACCCATATAGGGCAGGTGCATACCTGCGCACACGCATGTGTGGCTACCTACTACAACTAAATCACTTTTTATAGGAGTGTGCTCACTAATGGAATGTTAAGATAATGTTAAAAGTATTCTGTCACGTAGGTATGAGCTATTTTATAAGTGTTGTCAGCCTTAGTTATATTTAAGAATTAGTGTATGTATATTAAAGTATTAGTGGATAACTGCACTGTCGCATTAGGGTAAGACCTGTAAGGACAGTTGTAAACTGATAAATAAATAACTTCCCTTTGGACCTAAGTATTAGTATCAGTGTTTTTAGTATCGGTAGCTTAAAGCCAAATAGACTATTGAATGTCTGTTTGTCACCTAGGTACTGCTTGGCACCTAGGTACTGCTTGGCACCTAGGTACTGCTTGTCACCTAGGTACTGCTTGTCACCTAGGTACTGCTTGTCACCTAGGTACTGCTTGTCACCTAGATACTGCTTGTCACCTAGGTACTGCTTGGCACCTAGGTACTGCTTGTCACCTAGGTACTGCTTGTCATCTAGGTACTGCTTGTCACCTAGGTACTGCTTGTCACCTAGGTACTGCTTGGCACCTAGGTACTGCTTGTCACCTAGGTACTGCTTGTCACCTAGGTACTGCTTGTCACCTAGGTACTGCTTGTCACCTAGGTACTGCTTATCACCTAGGTACTGCTTGTCACCTAGGTACTGCTTGTCACCTAGGTACTGCTTGGCACCTAGGTACTGTTTGTCACCTAGGTACTGCGCTTGGCACCTAGGTACTGCTTGGCACCCTAGGTACTGCTTGGCACCTAGGTACTGCTTGGCACCTAGGTACTGCTTGTCACCTAGGTACTGCTTGGCACCTAGGTACTGCTTAGCACCTAGGTACTGCTTGCTCAACGTACCGCTCCTTAGACCTACGATGTTGAACAAACGTGACGCAATATTTCCATTGGTTATACGAATTAAATAATCCTTGGCAAAAGAAAGAAGCAGCGGCTTAGTACCTTTTTTTTTTTTTACATATTATAAACCAGCGCTTGACCACAATCCTGCCTGATGGTAAGCAGTGACGCAATCGTTGATGGTAAAGCGCACTAGTTTATTAAGAGCCTATTCACTCTAGCCTTGAAGACACTCAAATTGTAGTCCGACGGAAACACCGCCGCTGGCAAATTGTTCCAGTCCCTCGATGTACGCGGTATAAAGGAGGAGGCAAAACGCTTCGTCCGGATCGTAGTGGTGTTAACAACGACTTTGGCGTGCATTACCTCAAAGACTTTGGCGTGCATTAATGCATTGGTACCTAGTTGAAGTTGAATTTAAATAATCCATAAAGACCTTTACTTTCGCAGCTTTCACTTTCATTGTCAAGCCAAGACAAAGTGTTACCTGCTAATAACGAGAAAAACAAACAAATTCTATGCTTATGCTCATTCAATTCCTCAAGCAACGTGAAAATAAGCATAATTTTATTTTATGACGGAGTAGCAAGATTATATCGCGTCGATACAACACAGTATAAAGTGGGTATTACATATATATTATTATATTAGCACACGAGACCGAGAGGACAGACATTGACGCGCCGTATAGGGAGACATGCCGCCCTTGTCCCACTCGAGGGTGGAATGGCAGGGCTGTCAACGAAGTGTGCGTTCGCGCAGCGGAATGTTGTTGAATTTAAATATTTTAAATATGCAGATATTTAGTGTATGACGTCGTGTAATTGTGTATGGTAAAAAAAAATTTGTGCGTGCAGCCATTGTGGAGAAATTCACCAAAAACTGATTCCGCTGGGCGAACGTTGTCCTGGCGGAACTTTTTTTAATCCATTGACTTTAGAAAAAAGAGATGTGTCCAAAAATTAGTGTGTATTTGTGTGTAATTGTGTATGTATGAATAAAATTTGTGCATGCATAGACTTCGGAGAAATTCAAGTTTCCGCTGCGCGAACGTTTGGCCATTAGCTAGTTTTCATATAAAGCGCTTACATAGAGAGCTGTAGATTTTTACATACGTTGTTTTGAATTTGTGCATATTTGTGTACAAAACAGATTTAGAAAAAATCGTAGGGCTAAAAAGATAAAAATATAAACGTAAAACACGCTTTTTAGGTCATACTTCTTAAAGTATGCACTTTGGGGTCTAGATTTTCACGTTTATACAAACCTTGTAAGTGTCTGCAACATATTGCCAAATATCAATGATGTTCCTTTAGTAATTAAAGAGATATAGGACAATTTGCCATGACAAAATCACTGTTTACAAAGCAGTCATATCACGACAAAGCAGTCAAATATCACGACATTCTAAAGGAATTGCATGGTAAAATGTATGCCAATAATTAGTGTATTCATTCAACTATTCACATGCAAAATTTCATGTCATTAAATTCAGTAATTAAAGAAAAACAATTAAAACACTGACGAAGCATCGAAAACCTACATAACCCGAGCAAGTTCGGATAGCTATAAAAAAGCGGCCGTGCAATATATTTAGGTAACATTCCAAAATTTACAGTATAATACCGGTATTGAATTGGTATAGGTGATAACACAATTGTTTCGATATAATATAAAGGTCATTTATTTTTGTACACCTACTTTTTAAATGTATTTGACTATGACAAAGTAGGTACTATTTACGTAGTTACTTTATTTAAGTATGCGCTTGAGACTTGAGATATAATCTAAATATATTAATTTAGGGAAATAAAATTCATACAGCTAATTTCTATTGAATATTTCACGGATCCGGATTCTTACTATAGACCCCTCAGGGAAATTAAATAATTACCACAAGTAAGTACTACCTACTGTTTTTAAATGTTGATTTATTTTTATATTAGGCAGACTCTCAAATCTAAACAACTGAATAGTCTACTTTATTGATCTGTGATTGTTAATCTGTAATTTTATTATTGGAACTAGAAAATATTAGGTATACTTAGAAATGTTGAGGTTATTTACTGTATTTGCTACTCATTTAAAATATTTCTTGAAAATACCTTTTTTATACAAATGTTTTAGTTTATAAGCACTTTTTTAATGTTAACAACTGAATAGTCCAGTTATGTGATCGATTTTAATTTTTATTGAAGTTCGAAATATTATACTTACCCTTATATTCATAATAGTTTATTAAACCTATTTTAGTTAAAACACATTTAAGTCTATTGCTGCCGTTGCAAGCGTATGTTAACGTTATTATAATTACATAATTAAGCATTATATGTAATTAAAAATATTTTTGTACACGGATATTTAAATAGAGAAGTACTTGTTAATTGAAGATTTATTTTTGTCGTAGATAGTGGCGTTATTATAAAAAAAATATTTTTCATTCAAGAAATGCAATTGTTTTATTTTTTCCTAACGCTTGTGTAGGCAACTGTGCCATATTAATAAATACTATATTGGAAGGTTAAGAACGTTCTTAAGATATATGGCACGGCCGCTTTTTTATAGCTATCCGAACTTGGTCGGGTTATGTAGGTTTTCGATGCTTCGTCAGTATTTTAATTGTTTTTCTTTAATTACTGAATTTAATGACATGAAATTTTGCATGTGAATAGTTGAATGAATACACTAATTATTGGCATACATTTTACCATGCAATTCCTTTAGAATGTCGTGATATTTGACTGCTTTGTAAACAGTGATTTTGTCATGGTAAATTGTCCTATATCTCTTTAATTACTAAAGGAACATCATTGATATTTGGCAATATGTTGCAGACACTTACAAGGTTTGTATAAACGTGAAAATCTAGACCCCAAAGTGCATACTTTAAGAACTATGACCTAAAAAGCGTGTTTTACGTTTATATTTTTATCTTTTTAGCCCTACGATTTTTTCTAAATCTGTTTTGTACACAAATATGCACAAATTCAAAACAACGTATGTAAAAATCTACAGCTCTCTATGTAAGCGCTTTATATGAAAACCAGCTAATGGCCAAACGTTCGCGCAGCGGAAACTTGAATTTCTCCGAAGTCTATGCATGCACAAATTTTATTCATACATACACAATTACACACAAATACACACTAATTTTTGGACACATCTCTTTTTACCCGACTGCCAGGAGGGTTATGTTTTTAGCTCCTATCTTGTATGTATTATTCTTTATTACCTAGTATCTCCAGAACCGCTGAACGGATTTTCACATTTGAGGTATCGTTAGATTTGCCTTAATTGCCCAACTGCTACTAGATAGGTGACATTTAAAAAAAACAAAATGGTGGATGTATGACGCCATATTGTGAGATATAAAGAAATAAATTTTTACCAAGCATATCGAGTGGGATATCAAAATGAAGGATTTGAAACACTGATTCTAAATATGTATATAACTTAATATTAAATGGAACAAAAAAAAAGAATTACATATTTTTTTCTGCCAAGCATATCGAGTTGGGTATCAAAATTAAGGATTTTAATCACTGATTATAATAAATATATTGATTCTAAATATAGTTTATATAAAAAAAGCCTTTAAACATAAAATTGCCGTTTAATAGAAATTTTTTTTTTTAATTAATTGAAGTAATTACCCATGCAATCAATGTATTTTTGCCAACACAGTGGCAGTTTATTGATTCTTAAAGAAATCAGCTGGACGAGAGGCAAGTGGCAGTCTCCGAATGGGGCAATGCCAAACTTGTAGCATTCAATACCGCCAAAAACAGGCGTGTCTTTTCACCCCCAAAAGGAGCCCGTTCACCTTGGCTCCTACTTTTCGAAATGTATCCTTGGAGTGTACCGACCGCCTTCAGCTATTGGGAGTTGAGATTTCCTCCAACCTAAACTTTGGGCAGTTCATTGAGTCCAAGGCCAAGGCGTCTGCCAAGAAATTTAGCGTTATCGCAAAGGTACGGCGGTACTTCACACCAGGGCAGCTTTTAATGTTGTACAAAGCACAGTTCGGTTCGTGTGTGAAGTACTGCAGCCACATTTGGGCTGGTGCTGGTAAGTGTCACCTGGCCACTTTGGATTCAGTGGAGAGGCGGGCGAAGAGGCTGATTGGTAACCCTGACTTAACTCGAGACGGTCTCCAAAGCCTAGAGCACAGACGTAAAGTAGCCAGCCTTTCGGTCTTCTATAGGATGCATTTTGGGGAGTGTGCGAGGGAATTGCATGATTTAATTCCCCCATCTCCGTTCCACCATCGGACAACCCGTCGTATTGCAAGTTTCCATCCTTACGTTGTTAACACCATTACGATCCGGACGAAGCGTTTCGCCTCCTCTTTTATACCGCGTACATCGAGGGACTGCAACAGTTTGCCAGCGGCGGTGTTTCCGTCGGACTACAATTTGAGTGTCTTCAAGACTAGAGTGAATAGGCTCTTAATAAACTGATAGTGCGCTTTACCATCAACGACTGCGTCACTGTTTACTATCAGGCAGGATTGCGGTCAAGCGCTAGTTTATAATTTAATTTAAAAAAAAAATCTATTCAAATTCTGGAAAAAGTAGTAGTCTGTAGGCGAAAGGTCTGGTGAGTAGGGCGGATGATGAAGAGTCTCCAACCCCACCAACCTTCTATTGCAACTTGAAGACTGTCTGTTGTGCGGTATGAGGTCGCGTTTTGTCGTGCAGGAGCAGCGGAGAGGTGCGATTTACCAATGCTGGTTGGAGATGTGCCAGTTTCTCCATCATTGTGTTCAGTTCTTCACAGTACACATCTGCAGTAATGCTCATCCCGTTGGGTAAAAAGATGTGATGAATCACACCGGTTAGTCCACCAAACAGGGACCATCGCTTTTCTAGGGGTAAGATTTCGTTTGGGGCATTGTTTAGGCGCTGAACCAGGATCTAATCAACTTGCTAAGCGCTTGCGGTTAGCAAACAGAATCCAGTTTTCATCGCAGGTAACAATGTGTTTCAAAATTACTTCATTTGTTTGTCGGTTGAGCAGTGTCAGGCACGTCTCGCGTACTTCGCGCTGGCGATCATTGAGTTCGTGGGGCACCCATTTGGCAAGATACTTTACCTTGCCAATTCGACACATATGGTCCAATATAGTTTGTATTTTTTGTTTGTTTTGTCGAAAGCTGTTGCTATATCAGCCGTAGATTGTGTATCATCAGCTGCCACAATCGTTTTTAATTCGTCATTGTCGACCAAAAGTCTTCAGACGATTTCTACCTTTTCAGTTCGTTAGAGTTTTATGCAGGCGGGTTTTTTGTTTTTAAATAATTGCTTGTTTCTAAAGTCAATGGATTAAAAAAAGTTCCGGCAGGACAACGTTCGCCCAGCGGAATCAGTTTTTGGTGAATTTCTCCACAATGGCTGCACGCACAAATTTTTTTTTACCATACACAATTACACGACGTCATACACTAAATATCTGCATATTTAAAATCTTTAAATTCAACAACATTCCGCTGCGCGAACGCACACGTCAACGAAACGTAAATACATAGGTGTTCATTATGAAATACCTTACTTAAACGTATTAAAAAGTAGCTGTTGCCCGCGACTCCGTCCGCGTTTTGATATAAAATAAGCGCCTGTTAAAATAATGGGGGCAATATGTACGTCTGCGTTTGCCCCCGTTTTCGCAACATTTTTTGTTACTGCTCTGCTTCTATGGTAATAGCGGGATGTTATATATAGCCTATGTCCTTTCTCAGGCTCTAGACTATCTGAGTACCAAATTTCATGACAATCGGTTCAGTAGTTTTGGCGTGAAAGCCGGACAGACAGACAGAGATACTTTCGCATTTATAATATTAGTATGGATCAACTCCTAGTTGTTTTCTAACGACTAGGACTCAACGTGTTTGTACAAATGTAAACAGTTCTTCAGTATTCAAGAGTGAAGACTAAAAAGGCTTATGTTTTGAATACTTCGCTTTACCCTCGCAGCCTTACAGTCTACAACATAAGGCACCTATCATATTTTAAATACCACATAAACTATGCGATACGTATCGCATACGACAGATTTATAGTCTGATGCAACCAAGCGCAAGCAACCTTACACCAATCACAAGTATTTGGTCCTTATTTAACAAGTAAATAATATATTTTTGTCCAATTATAAGATAAATTTTAAAAAGACTTTGTCAAGAACCGCTCAGATTATTCTTCAAGTAATATAGGTACCTGTTTCTTCCTGGTTATCATATTTTGTTTTTATTTTTCACACCTTCACTATTAATGTTAGATTCTCTTGTGATTAAAACAATGTCGTCTAAGATTTTCATAATAATCTCAACATTATTCATCATTGCAGCCGAAAGACGTCCACTGCTGGACATAGGCCTCCCCCATGGATCTTCACGACGACCGGTCCTGCGCCTCCCATATTCAATGGTTTCTACGGAGTCCACCTTGTCGGGGGCCTACCCACGCTGGTGCGTGGTCGCCACTCGAGCAGTCGTCGGCTCCATCGGGCATCGGTCCTACGGGCAATATGTGCCCGGCCCACTGCCTCTTAAATGTTGCAGTTCTTCGGGATATGTCGATTACTCTCGTTCTTCTGTGGACCTCCTCATTTCTGGTTTGATCACGCGGTGAAACTCCAAGCATAGTCCTCTCAATGGAGAGGGCTATGCTTGGAGTTTCTCAAGGGCAATGGCCCTTGAGGTTTCTTATAACGCCCATTGTTAGCGACCACGTCTCAGTGCCAAAGTCATCAGTGGCATCAAAGTCTTTGACCAGTACGTGTTACTGGTCAAAGACTTTTGTCTTGAGACACTGAGGTATTTCGGACCAGCCGAGTTGGATTGATCTCTTTCTCGAAGTTGGGCCTACTTAACTGGATATTTTGTCCCAGGTATACGTAACTGTCAACAACTTCGAGAACAGAGTCTGGCATGGGCATTAGACATGACTTTCGTCTTGTCCATGTTAATTTTAAGCCCGACTCGCTCGGAGGCTCTACTGAGTTCTTCGACCATTGAACTCAGGTCTTTAATCAGGTTCTTAATCTACCTAAATATAAGTATGGCTACGACCTTGCTCAATCCTAAATTCAAGGACATTTCCTGTTACATACTAGGCTATATACCCAATAACATGAACCATTCGGTGACCTAACGAGGAGCACGAGTAGTTTCGCTGATAAATATCCTACCATATTATTCTAAGATCCTATTATTAGACGTCACTTAGCTTTCGTGTCTTTACGTATCAAGTTACATTGAGCTCATCAAATGTTTACTACTTATGTGATATGATTTTGTCATTTTCTTTTAGAGAATTTGAATTTAGAGAAATAAATAATTGTAATGTAATGTATCTAGTTCGGGATTATGTAATGTAATGTATCTAGTTCGGGATTATGTAATGTAATGTATCTAGTTCGGGATTATGTAATGTAATGTATCTAGTTCGGGATTATGTAATGTAATGTATCTAGTTCGGGATTATGTAATGTAATGTATCTAGTTCGGGATTATGTAATGTAATGTATCGAGTTCGGGATTATGTAATGTAATGTATCTAGTTCGGGATTATGTAATGTAATGTATCTAGTTCGGGATTATGTAATGTGTATCTAGTTCAGGATGATGGCGCGATCTTGTTCACAAACTAAATTAATTTTAACTTTAGTGTATTTCTTCTATTTCATTATGAAAACGATACAAGTTAATATGTTATTTGAAAGTTAATCCTGTCAAATTAAGATGCTTCATAGACAGTTTAAACGCGACTATAAATTCGGCGATTCACTTCAGGCGCGGACTAATTTGACAGGACTGAACATTAGTTTAGTCCATGAACATTAGGTTAGTGTCAAATTAGTCAAATAAATAAATAAAATTAAGAAAAGGACAGAAGATAAATATTAATTTATCTTCTGTCCTTTACTTAATTTCATTTATATACATAAGTATACCTAAAAAAGATAGAAAAAAAAAGATAAAGCAAGAATAAAATGCCCTGAATTTAAATTTATTTGTGAGCTGGGAATCGGGCCATTGTTGCAAATATCTTCTCTGTCTGGCATCTTTTCCCACGCCAGATAAAACGTAGATTATTTCATTAGCTGAGTATAATTAATGACGATTGTTTATAGACTCTAACAGTGTAACTAACTATCTTTTGACAATGAATTCCATAAGCTCTAATGCTCTTATCTTTTACTCGAACACAATACATACAGACGCCCTTGGGCGAGATGGAGCGACAACATCAAAAAGGTGGGTGGTAGTGCCTGGCGGAAAACTGCTCAGGATCGAGCTTGTTGGCGTGCCATGAAGGAGGCCTATGTACAGCAGTGGACGGGTAGGGGCTGATGGTGATGATGATGATGACACAATACATATCTAATAATAATAATCTGACAGCACGGTTAGCTCAGTCGTTAAGCTATTGACTGCTTCGCTACGTATCGCGGGTTCGATTCCAGCACGGATCAAATATTTATATGACCTACAAATAATTGTTCCTGATCTGGCCATTGCTGTATATGAGTTTATGTGTTTGTAATCGTACCCACGATACAGGAAAAGATCCTAGTGTAACTGTGTGTCCTAATTTTATACTCGATCTGAGTGCAAAGTATTAAGGAAACATTTCTGAAACAAATCATCACCTAAACGGGCTTTTGTGTGGAAAATTAGTAGGTCATGTTTGAAGATGGGCAATCGTACCTACATTAATGGTGATCATATAATATGTCTTCGCATTTACTCCTTCCCCCTGAAATAATAAGTACAAATAAAGACACATGTATGCGCCCGCGCAGAAGACACAATGTCCTTATTGTTGCACCGAGCGCAGCGTCACGGCTCGCAACCGGGTGAGGTGGCCGTCAGGCGACACCCGCTGACCTTCAAGCCTCCTGACTCCTTACGGCACGGGTTACTTCATACTTATGTACCTACTACATTACTACTAATACCTAATAGCGAATTGTGAAAATAATCGGTAGGCTTAAGGCTTGATAAGTCGTATGAAATAGATTCTAGGGCCTTCTCTTAATTTCTCACATTACCTACTCATAGTTTTTTACGCCACTTTTATCTACCTGTAGTTACATAAGATTCGGCGTATTGGTCGCAAATAAACTGCATTAGCTGTAAACAGGCTATATTTCACTCTCGATAAGGAGAGGCGAGTGTCGTGATATGTCCATAGCAAGCGAGCTAACTGTGTCAGCTGGTAGGGTTGCAAGAACCACTAATGTATAAGGGGTTATGATTTTTTCTTTATTGGAGTCATTTTTAGTTAGGACGCCACTCACAATACATATAATCGCAAATGAGATTGATAAGATATACTTATATCAGAAGATGGCATAAATTTCTGACATGCAAGTGAACCGTTAATTCGTAGCTTATTCAAGAAGAAACGATGACAGTTGCTATCAGTACTGAAGAAAAGTCAAGATGTGATGGTAGATACTATGACTATGATGAGCTATGGTATGTCCCAGCCGGAGTGAAATCAACATTGTGAACGAGGAAGATATCCAGGAAACCCCATCGATCTTTATGGACGTGAAGTGGTCGCTGCGCATTCTGCTGTTATGTTGAGTTGACACCCCTAGCCAGCCGGCCGGCGTGTCCATACCGGGCGGACACATGACGCAGCCATCTGGCGCCTCACTTGCATCACCACTCACCACCACCGCGCTACACTCACCACCACCGCCGCGCGCCGCGCTAGCCGCACTAGTCAATCACGAGCTTGACTCATGAACATGGCCAGGTTCTAGTCTGATTGGTTTGCTTGTTCGTTTATGTTCACGCACCTACAAGGCTGGTTTCATTTCATCATTATTATATTTGAGTTACCAGTGAGTCAATGAAAGAAGCTTCGGATGTAAATTCAGTCAAACTGTTTTTTTTTAGGATATATAACGGCTTTTGTTTAATAATATTACATAACGTATATCTACAACAGTTTAAATCATGAAGAAAATTTACTAAGACATATATGCAGAGAACAGCGGTTGCATAGTGGTATCTGTCGCGACTTATAAGTTGTATGTCATAGGTTCGAACCTCACAGGCACTTTACTTTGTGTCAATTATTTTATCACCACTGCTCTCAAAACGGTGAAGGAAAATATCATGAGGAAACCGAACCGTCCTAGAGCCAAAAAAAAACTTCAAAAACATGTGACATCTACCAACCCGAACTGGGCCGCGTGGTAGATTACGGGCCACTCCCTCTTACCGAGAGGAGGTCTGTGCCCTGTGTGTATGTATACCTAAGTATTTTATGATAATTTTCTATTTACAACTGATCTCTCTCCCCTCATATAACAATTTGTTCCTGTTATCCACACAATATAAGTATCTATGAACATCTTGGGTGTGCCATTATCGAGGTTAATTACAATTCCCATCGGTAGATGATCGTACCAAAATTCTTTGCAATAAATTTTCGCACTTTTAACCGTTTTTCTAGCCGCTCGTCAGGTCACACACTGATCAAGCCACCTCATACAACATAACTATAGCTAACACGACGCAGACAAGAGTTCTGAGTCCACTATATACAGTTGTTGTTCACTACAATATTGTTTGAGCTCGTTACAAAAGTCCAGAGTGTGCGTCGAAATCCCCCAACAAGTAAACCATATCTTCACTAACGATGATCACATACATTTCACCGAGACATGATGAGAACTCGTCTAGACTTTCACGTTCGTCTGTAGGCATGTACACTGATAGTATTATCATAGATCTCATCATAGCAATTACTCCTTATAAAAGTGATCACCACCCACTGTGCACTGCGCGCCGCATCTTATTCATAAACTTTTATTTCTTCAAGTATAATATGTCTATGGATTATCTTAATTTGCCACGACTATTTAATTATTTTCTGTACTTTTCTTCATTAGCCACGACCATTTAATTATTTTCTGTACTTTTCTTAATTAGCCACGACTATTTAATTATTTTCTTTACTTTTCTTAATTAGCCACGACTATTTAATTATTTTCTGTACTTTTCTTAATTAGCCACGACTATTTAATTATTTTCTGTACTATTCAGTTTGTGAACTCGGGAATCAGCGCCATTATCAGTAAGTTATTCGGTGTACACACGGCTACACACCAAACTATATATTTCCAGTTTTAGCTAACCTCGCATTGTATACTCTTAATCTTGATCTTTCATAAGTCATTCTATATAGGTTATGTATAGCTTGTTGTGTAACCGTACCTACGTAGGTAATAGGTGGTAAGTACCTAATTTTTTAATGATCCAACAGTCAATCAACGACGACTTTTTCCACGTCACATTTAATTATAGCGCGGTTTGTTTATAAACGATTATTCATTTTTTTCCTCTATATTTATTTAGGGACTTTTGTATATACATACATGGCAGTCCCATTGCACCTTATCATATTATCTTAAGCTAACACACTAAGTGAAACAAACATAATCCTTATATCTAATTGAGAAAACGGAAACTTACGAAACTAACCAACTTCTTGGCCGCATCAGATAAAGGTGCAGATAAAATTTCATTAAATAAACCTAAGTATATTCTTTTTAATTAAACCTAATTCATTAATTAACAAATCCCTCTCATCCTGAAACCGGACACATTCCGTTAAGAGATGAAAAACGTCTTCTACCATATCACATTCCTCACAGTTCGGGGAGGCACATTTTTTCATTAAAAGGGCAAAGTTGTTATGCGGCATATGTCCGGTTCTCAGCCTGAGAGCGATTATTAAACTTATGTGACGTTCAAACGTCAAAATAGTGTGGTTAAACAGTCAGTTCATGAATAAAGGCGAAAGTAGCTCAAAAAAGGTATATTGTTAATTATATTTAGATTACAGTTCATTAATTACGTATCTCTCGACAAACTCCTCGGAGACCTCCAACAATCGCTCGCGATAGATGTCGGATTTTCGCGCGTGCGCAAGCACCGGCTCCGTGCGATCCTCGTTCATGTACCGCTCGTACGTCTGTGGGTCGTCAAATGTTGCCTGCGCGTCCTTCGGATGCATGAGAATGAAGGGGATTATAGCAGCTGGCTCTAGCAACCCGAACATGCGACTCTGCTCGCACCAGTACAAGAAACTCACCTTATCGTAACCCAAATCTATTAACCTCCGTTTAGAGTCATCATTCAAATTGTCCGTAAAAACTGCAAAGTATTTATCGCAGATTTCTTTCTCGTGCTTTTCTCTGAAATTCCTCGATGTTGTCAAGTACATGTACGTCATGAGATCGAAGGCTGGAGGAGTGTAGCGAACCAGCTGGAAGTCCACGATCATAGCGTTCGTGAGAACGTCGTTGTCATCATACTTAAACATAATGTTGTTCACCCAGAGGTCCTTGTGAATCAGAACATTTAAAGTTTCCTTATACTCCTTTACAGTATCACACGCTACCAAGTACTGCTTCGCTATTTTTTGCTCCAAATCAGGTATGTTCCGATAAGACGAAGAAGAATAAGCTTTGATGAAGTTCGTGCTAAGTTTAGCGCAAGCTTTAATGAATGGGGAGTCACAAAACGCTGGTTCGTCCAGCAAGCTGCCACATGCTTGGTTGGTGTTGTAGGGACGGTTGTGGAGGATGCTTTTGTTCGTCTCGTAGTTGGTGAATGCCGCATGAAAACGCGCGAGCGAGACGACTCCGAGCATCTCATGCTGGTAGTCTAACGGGTCCAGGTAGTGACGGGACGCGTAGCCTTCCACCGCCAGGTCTGGCATCACGATTATTGAGTCCGTGTACAAGTAGGCCTTTGGACACCAGGGATTCGGATCTAAAGACAATCACATGGAAAATATTGAGGAATGAAATCTAGTAGCGATCTTGTTCATAAGAATTGCATTGATTTTATCACTTTGCGTTTACTTTGAAGAACGTCATTATAATACTGAATTGCTTTTACCATCATCATACTTTATATGTTTATTCATAAAACAATTGACATTGTGTTGAACATGTACATATGCGATTCCCCTGAAAGAATTGTTTTTGTTACTGTACTTTAATTTTTTTGTTAGTATTTGTCCTCATTAGTCGTAGATTCTCTCTCAATAATAATAATGTAAATTCACTCACCATTGTCATCTCGGATCTCCTCCAGCACTTGGAACATATACCTTTCTCTCTTAAAATAGCCATTATTCTCAATGAACTCGGCTTTCGGCTTGTTGTTCATCGGAATACACTTTATGAATAAATGTATGTTCTTCTCTTCGCCGTCAACTGTCACTCTTAGAGTGGCTTTCATGTGGTCGCCCAAGAACCCGGCGAGGCCGTCCGCGGTCGCTCTCACTTCATACTCCTGCAACGACCACACATCAGCCCCGACAGCCTGCTTCACAACATGATGCACCTGCTTCTCACTCAAGATATCCTCCAATAAGAATCGTCTGGTACCACCGAGCATCTTGAGAAGTTCTAAGTACATTGCTGGGGAAACCAATTGACTAGCACATTATATAACACACTTTTATCTATAAATACCTGTACCTTTTGCCTTTCGATAACATCTGTAAATTGGATGCCCTAACATTAAAAATACACCTTAGGTCCCCATAAATAAGAGCGGTAATAATTGATGTTCTGTAAATGCATAAATAGATTTTATCGGTTAAACATCACAGCGCAAATTGTTTGTATTTGCAGGAAGATAAACGACAGCTACTGTTTCAGATGAAACGTTTATTGTTTTCGCGATTCTAATTCGCTCCACATAACGTTCTGACAGTCGGCAAATGTTGAATGTCTTGATAGCAATAAAGGCTTAGTCACATGATCCAGTACTAATCAAACTGCTTTTAATCAATTGTCATTTATACAACTAAGTCCCAACTAAACATCGGGTACCATGTTCTATAGGATGCAGCTTTCTAGCAGTTTCGGCTCACTACCTATGAAACCGCAGCCGTCGCCAACAACACTGTTTCTCTGTGCAAGCACGTCCGGGCGGTGACCCACCGGTCGCCAGCATACACGTTAGGTCTAGCCCTGGTCTGACCTCGGCTCTCAGCACCCAGTCGTACCCGATCTTCCACAGGGGCGGACCTAGGACTGAGCCCTGTGGGACACCGCACGATATCTGGCGCCGTGTCCTCACAAATGAAGTAGGAAGCGACCTGACGCTGCCGACCATAGTGCGGAGGATGGCCGGCAGCGCAGAGTCGTGGGACGCGGTGGTGTCCTTCTGCGAGGACGTGATGTCGCAGAAGGAAGCTGCGGAACGGGAGAGAGAGATCTCAACTCCCTTCCCGGGCCGCAGAAGACGCACCGGGCGCCGGAGAAGGGCGGATAACGCCCTCTTCCGCCCCCCATGAATGGGTCCAGCGGCGAGGGACATGGGGAAGTCCCCGCCCCCTATTCGATGGACCCCGAGGCGGAGGCGCGCGCGAGTGTTAGCGCGCGCTTCTGAGGCGATGCACGGGGTAGCTTAACACCCCACTACCCCGTGCCGGAGACGAGGCCCGGACAGACCGGGCCAGCACGAGAGTGTGGGGCTGCGGAAGAATTTAGACTCCCGCGGCCCCACGCGCGCTCTTGACAGAAGAGACACCGAGGTGGTTTTAGTCAGTAAAAGTCTGACAGACCCCGTCGCCCACCCTAGGGCGGCGGACATCCTATGAGGATTTCCACCCCGAAAAAAAAAATGGTTTCCGACATCACGTCCGCTGTAGTTGTAAACCTAACCTAAACAATGTTTGATATTCCACTGCTAACATGGGCATTATTTAATGTACATATTTGCTATCAATTAGTAGTAGTAGTATGAGACGCGTAACAATTATTTTAAAAATCTTGTGAAACGTTAAACGATTTTAAACTGGGTCTAATTCAATACAAATATCCCAAATTTTGTTTATGAACAACCCGTAATCTGAAATACAACGCAATAGATTAAAATCAAAAAACTTTCAATCTCTGTGCGCGAGCGGTCACAACCGACCAGGCGGGACTGTGGGTAGGTGTCGCTGTAGGTA
Source organism: Sesamia nonagrioides (assembly GCA_017933935.1). Classification (NCBI taxonomy): domain Eukaryota; kingdom Metazoa; phylum Arthropoda; class Insecta; order Lepidoptera; family Noctuidae; genus Sesamia; species Sesamia nonagrioides. Next base: position 70,992 of record JADWQK010002201.1, read on the forward strand.
CTGCCGAATGAAGGAAGTCCGACTTAGGGCGGGTTGTTTCAAACGGTTGGTTATCGTAACATACGTACGTCAAAAAGTTACGTCCGTTAACGTAACTTTGATGATGATTAACGTTCGTTAAATGCCGGGGCTACATTAGCAGGCGAAGATTCGTGTCGCGTTGGCGCGCAAAATATCTGTTGTCCTTGTCAGACATACACGATGTTCGTCTCATTGGCGGGCGAAGATTCAGAAATCGGCCTACGGCGAATATTCGTTGTTTAGTTGTGCGGCCGAGATGATGGAGGAAGCAGTGGCTTTGCATTATATGTCAATAAATTATTATTTATTACATGTTTACACAACAAATAAAACAAAAACAATGTAAAAAATATGCAAAAAGAACGTCAGTCCTACTTCAAAGTCTGGACGACACTGAAGTGACGTAGATGTGACTACTCCAGCGAATATTGTCGCGACAAGTCCTTTGAAGCGCGCCATTTTACCGACAGCGCCCCGATGCTACATCGTCTGCGCACGAACACAGAGTACTTTTTTATACATGCGCACGAATACATTGCGTTGCAACGATGTACCCGGCCACATATATCGCCCCAGCAAATTTTATCTAGGCGACTGTCATGTGCTGTAGTTTATCTAACTTTCTTGGTATTATTGTTTATTGTTGTGGGAAATAACTTCGTGCCATTTTATAAATTAAGTCCGTTTATACTAGAAAACTGTGTACCTATAGAAAAGCTATACTTTGACGAAAAATGGATACATTTTATTTTTATTTTATATATTTGGGACAAAAAACAATTATATGTTACAATATTAATAGCCGGCTAAGGTATAATATACAATATGTAAAGAAAACCCTGTCCGACCCATAAGGATATTAAAGGTTAGGTAAACACTTGACCAAATATAATATAAAATTTTACATAATCGTCATAGTAACAATACTAATGAATTTTGAAATAATCCTTTTTTCCCGGGAATTAATTCCCATTTCCCCGAAATTTGGTAATTTTTAAAAAAGTGACAACACCGGTATTATTATAAGCGAATAGCGACGCGACCACGTCACAGGTGCCGCGTGCCCTGCCCCCCGCCGCCCGCGGAAGGGGTTGCTAACCGCACATGTATTAAGTTGCCTCTTTTTGCGAAATAATATTTATTTTTTTAGGGAGATTTTTTTTTTACGTTTAGCCTGTCTTTGTGGGCATTAGTAGAATCAGTTATCGATACCTAACAATACCTTCACGGATCGGACAGGGTTTTCTTTACATATTGTATAGTAACCAAACATAAACATTGTCGTCCTCCGTGGCGCAGCGGTCAACACGCCTGCTTGCGACGTGGAGGCCCCGGGTTCGAACCCCGGGAAGGTCATGATGGAAAACGATCATTTCCTGATTGGCCTGGGCCTTGGATGTTTATCTATACAATATGTAAAGAAAACCCTGTCCGATCCGTGAAGGTATTGTTAGGTATCGATAACTGATTCTACTAATGCCTACAAAGCGGGACTAAACCTAAAAAAAAATCCCCCTAAAAAAGTTAATATTATTTCGCGTCTGTGTGATTTGTCCGTATATATTTATTTATATAACCCCCACCATACACACCAAAGTAAGTAAATTACTACACTCACTCGTACTACTACATACACTTAAACATAGTTACTATGTTTAAGGCCTTAATAAGTAGGTATATGTTAAACATTGCAATCTAACAAAACACGTATATTCTATAATGTAAACATATTTTTTTTAGAGAACGGAAAAAAAATAAAGCATGACGTGTAAAAGTGATCAGTCAGTGATCCTACTTGCTTAATAAACGATTTCATTTCATTTCACTAACTTCACAAAAAATGAGAAAGATCGCTTTCAATCTTCGCTTGAAAAATATAAAGATGTGTTGTTCTGTAAAGAAACAGACAACAACAGTAATATAAAAAAAAAAAAAAAACAGAACTTGGGCTGCTAAACACCTTTCTTTTTCTTTTTACGGTACTTGTATCATCATCAGATGAACTACCTACTATCGTCAATTAGAGACCAAACTCGCGAATACAAAAGGGAGTTTATGTTGTTTTCATTAATTGACACCACGGCGGACTAAACACAACTTGACATAAGTTACGTTAACCAGTGCTCAGAGCATCAGTTAAAGTAATCGTATTTTTTTGCGTGCGTTGACGTTTACGTATTGTGAAACAACTCATTTTTTGACTTGACGATGGTTAGCACCATTTTTAACTTTTACGCATGCGTTAAGTGAACGTGAAACAACCCGTCAGTTATCGTAATCGTATCTTTTTTTGCGTGCGTTAACGCTTACGTATTGTGAAACAACTCATTTTTTGACTTGACGATGGTTAGCACCATTTTTAACTTTTACGCATGCGTTAAGTGAACGTGAAACAACCCGCCCTAAGTGTTACATATTGTTAGAAGTCTGGAAACCAGTTCCAGCATAGTTGGCAATATGTATAAAACATAGTTTTTAGTATCTTCGGAAAATGTGATCAATGAACAACGTTCAGTACTTGGAAAGGCACCAAAAGAAAGTCAAGGATTTTCAAAGATAGAAACTTGATGAGAGTAGCCAAAGATTTAATTTTACTCAGCAGTGGACAGTTGTAGGTAAATATAATAACAAAACATTTGTTTATAAATAACTATATTTATTTAATAATATAATATCTCTCGTTACATTGTAAATATTACACATAATCATATAAGATCCAGTGCTGTCAGTTTGTTTAGCTTTGGCAAGCAGTCGTCGTATTGAAATGTACAAGTATGGCAACATTTGGCGGCCCAGCGACCTTAGTTTGTTGAAACCAAGTATTTACTTAACAATAAGTCAATTGCAATTATTTAACAGAAAATAAGCAAATAGCTACGTATATAAGTGCTAGTATGTCATGTGTCGTCGTATGTTGTCACATGCACACAATATCATAGTCCTTCTCATCAGTCGTGCAAAAATACTCACATATAAATAAGCATACGCCATAACAGGTATACAAAAAAGTCCATAAAATACTTGGCCCAGCAAACGGTACCGTGTTAAAATTTCTTTGTATTCAAGTCTTATAAACTGCCTTATAATTAAAACTTAAGATAATATTTGTAAATAATAGCTGATGTCTTAAACATATGTATAACAATAAAGCTTACTGGAAGAATGTTTCATCGGAAGACGAGCGATGGCAAACCTTAATTAACATTATTAAATAATATTTAACTAGATATATACGAGAACACTATACGTAAATCATTGAAATAAGACTCACTTAACGTTTGAGTACTCGCGCATGAGTGGAACAAATATAACATAGCTGCTCTGCGATTTGGCTTAGTAACTAAATAAAGGTGTATACCTACTGGGTTATACAACCATATACTTTGAATGTAGCTGCAATACTATAAAAACATACTAACACGTGTGGACCAAAAACTTAGCCGGTTAACAAATTTCAAACCGCTACAAATTTTTTTTTTTTTTTTAATTTAGTGTGTCTTATTTCCGGTCTAACCTACTAAGGCACAGAGGAGGCTGAGCGTGGTGTTCATAGATGGCGCTAGTGTCGTAAGACGTCCTTACTATGGACATTCCATTGTCCTTACAAGTATAATTTGCTCATTACATTACGTTGTCGTGTTGAGCAAACTTAACATAACGCCGAAGATTATAACGAGGTTATTTGTTTAATCTGGTTGCTGCAACTATTATTGTTAAATGTGCCATATATACAGAGTGGTGCTGACAATACGACAATAAATTAAACATCGTGGACCTCAACACATTCTCAGTCTACCCATAAAACAATTATATAAATATATCCATTAGTTTAGTCACAGGAAATTATTTTTCATTTTTCACATTTTCTACATGATGTACAAGTTGATAAGGAAAAGCTTACAGGTTGATGAACGCCGCATCCAGCGGTACTAAACTTTAATAAGAATGGCGCGAAAAAGCAAGTCGATACAGGAACGCGCTGTCGCCCGCTGATCGGAGGTCAATATTTTAAAGGATGTTCTATTCCGTTTGCAATTTTATGCGATTTAGTTTGTTTGAAATTTTCATTGTTTTATTTTTGATGCTAGGTTTTTTTCTATGGTTCAGGATTATTCCTATGAACCAGCATGGTCTGTGTTTTCATTTATTGTCGTATTGTCAGCACCACTCTGTATACCTGTCTACCTTTTGAGAAAAAATATATAGGTTATGAATTTGATAAATTGGTGGAATGTAATAACACATGTCACAACAAAACTAGCTTAAAACAGCTACAATGAAGTCCACGCGAGATCCTTCACAATTTTCTTCTTTTTATACAACCCTGTAAGAAAACACGTTCATCACAGATTTGTTGCGTATTTAATGTCCTCATTAGAAAATAGCATACTCAAACATCGCATGGTGCACAGCTCACCTAACAGTGGTGCCGATACTAGCGTCATCGTCGCACGAGTAACAATAATTAACATCCGTCTAACTGGCAACACTTAAACTTAACAAATACAGCTAAATACTGATAAATATATGAGTTTAATATGACGACGAATGGTACATTGTCACCAAATAAATATACAAAGGAACTTATTTTTATTTTAATATTTCGGGATAGTGTTCCACGAAACCGTAATATGTTTGAGAATGGTCATCTTTAAAAATAATCATCCGATCACAACAAATTTTTCAGAGATAGAAAATTTCACCATTAATAAATGTAATAATATACTTTTTTCACGCGTTGATGAGGAAGAAAGTGGCGTCGGTTGTAAGGCGGGTTCGGGGGAGTCGAAATGGTGCCCTTAAATGGATAGGAGAGAGAACTGACACTGTTCTTCTGAAGAGCTTCACTGAACTTCATATTCGGGGGTTTGATAAGCCCTTTTTGTAATGTCTAGTGATGTGCACATTTTATTAATTATTTTTATTATGGACTTTTGTTTTGTCTGAAAATAAACGATTATTATTATTATTTACGGTTTTTGTGGGACCACCCCTTTGGAGATTATGCGGACAAGAACGCGCCACCGTCGGTTTCAAAACTTGAAACTTATCGTAATCGTAACATTCGTGACCATATCGAACTTATAGTAACTTAATATTAGCATGTACATTATATATAACATAACGAATATATGTCAGTCTCTTATGTATAATACAGCTACGAAAAGTATATAACATGTAAAAGGAAGACTCGTTGCATCTTATTGCGTTATTTGGAAGACAAGAAAATATATCATTGTCTTCTTTACAATACCCAAAACGGGCAATAGAAATATATAAAAATGTCTTTGTTAACACCCTTGCTCGTAAAGCTGATGTAATTCCACCGGTTTTAAATATGTAAAGCAGGCCATAACAAACGCGTGTGTTATCAAAGCAAATAGTTAAGTTATAGTCCATACAAATTCCATAACAGCATTATTTTCCATTTCAAGTAATTATGGAACTGATCGCCGCCGCACGGCTCGCGCTGCGTGCTGTTCCATATTTGAAATGGCAAATAATAATACTAATGGCGGGAAAGTAACAGTGTGCATTTACAGATTGAGTTTATTTAAAATGAACAAAATATAAAATACTTTTTTTCTGTTTCCTCGCAAGTGTGTTAAAAAACGTCGTACGATATACGTGCGTATTGGTTATATCATGCTCGGCTCAATTACACCCTCGCCTTCGGCTCGGGCTGAAATTCCGCCTCGCATGTTATAACCATCATTACGCACTAATATCGTAATGTACTATTACATAAAAATGCAGTTAGCTACAATACTGTTAAAATACACAATTTCGTACTACATGGACTGGATGCAAATTGCAAATATCTCTAAATAAATAAAAAAAGAAGAACTTGCACATTTTAAAAGAGTACAATCTTTAATGTAGTACTATATTCAATTCCAGTGTTATGTAATGAAATAGAATTGTTACATAATTTCTTCATTTAAATGCAGATCTACCCAACCAGTCTTAGAAGTGGTGTAATAGCAGAATTCACATAATACATCCATACTAATATTATAAATGCGAAAGTAACTCTGTCTGTCTGTCTGTCGGTCTGTCTGTCTGTCTGTCTGTCTGTCTGTCTGTCTGTCTGTCTGTTACGCTTTCCCGCTTAAACCTCTCAACCGATTTTGATGAAATTTGGCACAGACAATCTTTAGACCCTGAGAAAAAACATAGGCTACCTTTTATCCCGGAAAAAATTGATGTTCCCGAGGGAAATCTAAGCGCGATATAACCGAACTCCACGCGGGCGAAGCCGTGGGCGGAAAGCTAGTAATTAATATTTAACTATGCACAGTTAAAGGAAAAAAAGGTTAGCATTTCGAATATCAGCGTGAGCCCCAGTAAGCACCACGTGGCACGTCGCGCTACCAAGTAGCTGAAGCCCCAAAGGGGGAATGTTTCTAAGAATTTGTATTAAACTGCGTCCACATTAGCTTTAGATAAAAGAGATTCATGAATGCAGAGATGTACAATATCTATTTTTTTGGAGAAATAAAAAAAAAATACGGACTAAAATAAAAATAAACTTTAAACAACTGAGTAACGAAAATAGGCAAAAACAATCAAACATAGCTACATATTTTGGCGGAAGCCATTAATAGGCTATTTGACAGATTTATAATTTTTATCTTGAATTACTTGGTTGCGGTTAAGAAGTTCATCCAAAGTATTTTTTTTAATTTTAAATACGTATTTCGTAAGAAATATGCAAATAAAAATTCAAAATTCAAATAAGCCGCGAAAAGGATATAATCAGCAATATGGCGTTGCGCCTGGCAAATGACGTCACAAGCGGTTTTCGGTTCTCAGTGGTGTTTGTTTTTAATTATTATTTGCTGTTGTTATCTAATAAAATGGTTTACAAGTGGTGTACTGTACTGGGTTGTACAAATAAATCGATAAAAACCCCCGAAAAACAGTTTATAAGTTTGCCGGAAACAAGCGTATGACGTCATCGCGACATTAGCCAATCCGGATCGTTTCACAATGTGTGGCGCGAGAAACAAAAAGCCAAACATATTTTTGTGTTTTGGATATAATAATTGTTATTATTTTTTATTAAAACTCTTGTAAATGATATAAAGAACCCTCATTTTATGCAATTAAAGCAAAAAATCACAAATAATTGAATACTGTCAAATAGCCTATTGCAACATAGTAAAATTAAAAAATACTCTGCTGCCGCAACATATAAGCTCATTAGGAAACCTTTCAGGTTTGATAATACTTGTAGTACAATGTAAAGTGTTCCAGGTAGTGACTAGGGTTGTAACGGAGCTTCGCCTCCGCTTCCGTTACTGCGGAAGTTCCGCAAGAAATCGAATCTTCGCAACCGCCTCCGCTTCCGCACAATATTTGCGGAGTTATAACGGAGGTTTATTTTGGTATTTATAAAATAAATAACGCGCAAGCTGCAACGCTCGACAACCGTCCGGCCGCGTTTGAGCGCGAAATGTTCAAGAATCAATTAGTGCAAGACGGAAAGACGGCAAATACAATTTGTTTCTCCTTAATTTTCATTACTAGAAGGTAATATTTTTTACTAACAGTACTACGATTAATGTACGTATGTAAAATAAAAAAATGTTTTAATTAACCATAAATTTCAATTTTTTTCTATATCTACTTTCACTTCCGCCTCCGCCTCCGTTAACCTCCGCATCCGCGGAGGTGAGACTCGTCGCCTCCGCATCCGCCTCCGCCTCCGCCAACAGACCTCCGTTACAACCCTAGTAGTGACTACCTCTGATTCTTTTACATTTTGAACATTGATATTAGTAGCTTAATTGCAAATTTAATATTTTTTTTTTTTTTACAAATTAAAAACCAGCGCTTGACCGCAATCCTGCCTGATGGTAAGCAGTGACGCAATCGTTGATGGTAAAGCGCACTAGTTTATTAAGAGCATATTCACTCTAGCCTTGAAGACACTCAAATTGTAGTCCGACGGAAACACCGCCGCGGGCAAATTGTTCCAGTCCCTCGATGTACGCGGTATAAAGGAGGAGGCGAAGCGCTTCGTCCGGATCGTAGTGGTGTTAACAACGTAAGGGTGGAAACCAGCCGTACGACGGGTCGTCCGCTGGTGGAATGGAGATGGGGGAATTAAATCATGCAATTCCCTCGCACACTGCCCGAAATGCATCCTATAGAACACCGAAAGGCTGGCTACTCTACGCCTGTGCTCTAGGCTTTGGAGACCAACTCGAGTTAGATCAGGGTCACCAATCAGCCCCTTTGCACGTCTCTCCACTGAATCCAGAGTGGCCAGGTGACACTTGGCAGCACCAGCCCAAATGTGGCTGCAGTACTCCACACACGAACGGACCTGTGCTTTGTATAACATTAGAAGCTGCCCAGGTGTGAAGTACTGCCGGACCTTTGCGATAACGCCAAGTTTCCTGGCAGCCACCTCAGCCTTGGACTCAATGAACCGCCCAAAGTTAAGGTCCGAGGAAATCTCAACTCCCAAAAGCTGAAGGCGGTCGGAACACTCCAAGGACACATTCCGAAAAGTAGGAGCCAAGGTGAACGGGCTCCTTTTGGCGGTGAAAAGACACGCCTGTGTTTTGGCGGCATTGAATGCTACAAGATTGGCATTGCCCCATTCGGAGACTGCCTGCAGTGCAACACTCGTTCGCTCAACCATGGCCTCTCTTTCGGACCGGATTGATTCCCTACTAGCCCGAGCATCCGGCAGGTATATTCATAAATTCAAAAGTTAATAATAAAACTAGCTGGTATAAACAACATTATTTTATCTTTATGCGAAATTCGAGTGTGTGTGAGTGCACGTGTCCAGTATTTTTAACTAAAGATCTATGTACCAAATTTCAAAAAGATATAACGGAAAACTACGAAGTTAAAAGCTTGCTATTCTACTTGGTTGCTCCAACAAAAATATGGTCAAAGCTTAAAGCGGGCGAGCGCGATGCATTGACCTCTGGCGTCAGCTGTTGGCCGCGTGCAAGTACTGTGATCTATTGTAAGCAGCGTGCGCGCGTTCGGTATCCAGACTGTAACAATGTCTAAATGTATTTGGCAAAAAAATATAACACGATGTAAAAATGATGGGAAACGATTCAGTTGCTTATTCTGAACATACTCAGGTTATTATTCAGGTTTCGCATAAGCAAAAAATAACGTTGTATAAGTTGTTGACAATAAAGTGAGTATCAGTTGGAATTCTAACAAAGTGCAATATACCTTTATTATATTTTTAGTATAGTGTACCCCAAAAATAAACTTTTTTAACCTTTGTTTAATGCTATTGTGAATGAAGTGCACCTATCAATGGGTGTTTGTGTCAAGTTGTCTCTCTATTGGAAAACATCACATAATTGGCAAGTACTTTCGTGGTTGTAACTTTTAGCTTATTTTTGACGATGATTTCCGAAGCGCATACTCGTTGAGATATATGTATGTAGTTATCACCTTATATTTGTAATTTATTTTAAATATTGAAGTATTTCGCTATTTTGGCGATACGATTTTTTTCCTGTATAGTGTTCCCGTTCCGTTCAGAGCGGCGGCGGTTGCGGCAGCAGCGCGTGGAGCCGTGCGAGCGCACGTCGCAGCAGCCGCTCGGGCTGCGCGGGCGCCGCGTACTGCTGCGGCTGTGCGGGCGGCGGCGGCGCGCGCCACGACACTACGTGCTCGCGGCCGGTCGTCACACTGGCGCACACCGTGAACAGCACGCCGCGCTCCCACGCCGAGCGGAGGGCCGACAGCACCTGGCGGACACACCACGACGGACTGAGCGATCGTTTATGCTACACCTTCATAGACCCGAGCCGCGTTTCAATTGACCATAGAACACACGATCAATAGTGACAGAGCTTTATTATTTACGTAAGGGTAGTCTTAATCCTCATGCAAAGGAGCATCAAAATCGGATCATACATTATCATCATCATTTCAGCCGAGAGACGTCCACTGCTGGACATAGGCCTCCCCCAAGGTTCTCCGCGACGACCGGTCCTGCGCCTCCCGCATCCAGCGGTTTCCTGCGACCTTCACCAGATCGTCGGTCCACCTTGTCGGGGGCCTACCCACGCTACGTCTTCCGGTGCGTGGTCGCCACTCGAGAACCAGTCGGCCCCATCGGGCATCGGTCCTACGGGCAATGTGTCCAGCCCACTGCCACTTTAGTGTTGCAATCCTTTGGGCTATGTCGGTTACTCTCGTTCTTCTAATACATTATGGATCATTTAATTTATGGACGTATCATCATCAACCTTTTTATCGTCCCATTGCTGGGCACAGGTCTCCTCTCATACAGAGAAAGAATGGAAGTCTAAAAGTGCCAAATTATAAAATGCTACAACGATTTAGAGATTATTTTAAATAATGAAAAAATTGTTCTCGTTAAAGAAAGTAAAGGGTTTTTCAATAAGGGCGGGTAGATTTTGAAACGAAATTAAACAAGCTGCGTATGAGGTATCAACAATTTTTTTTTATTTATTTAAAAGGCCCATATATGCCATTAAGTATGGAAGATGACATCATTCAAATGCCCACCTCGGCTTCTCACAGAGGCACGCATCCGAGTGGTCCAATTTTCAATGACTCTTCCGCATAGATCCGCGAAAAATTATCTTTAGCGACGAGGCGCATTTTTGGATGAATGGCTTTGTTAACAAAGAAAATTGCCGTATATGGGACGACACAAACCCACACGAGGTTCACCAGGTGGTAATGCATCCTCAAAAAGTTACGGTTTGGTGTGGATTTTGGGCCGGCGGCGTCATTGGTCCGTATTTTTTTTAAAACGACGTTGGTGAGGCGGTCACTGTCAACGGCGAGCACTACAGAACGATGATAACCAATTTTTTATGGCCCACATTGAACCATATGGACCTAGACGACATGTGGTTTCAGCAGGATGGCGCTACGTGCCACACAGCGGACGCCACGATTGACATTCTGCATGAGCGATTTGAGACTAAGGTTATCTCTCGCAGGGGTGATGTGAATTGGCCACCAAGGTCATGCGATTTAACCCCGCTAGACTTTTTCTTGTGGGGTTTTTTGAAGTCGCAGGCTATGCAAATAAACCACAATCCACCGATGCCCTGAAGGCGAACATAACACATGCCATCGCTGAAATGCAGGCGGATCTATGCGGAAGAGTCATTGAAAATTGGACCACTCGGATCCGTGCCACTGTGAGAAGCCGAGGTGAGCATTTGAATGATGTCATCTTCCATACTTAATGGCATATATGGGCCTTTTAAATAAATAAAAAAAATTGTTGATACCTCATACGCAGCTTGTTTAATTTCGTTTCAAAATCTACCCGCCCTTATTGAAAAACCCTTTACTCTATTATTTATTCTTTTCTCGATATACTTACAGTACCGAGCATGTATTTGTAATTCTTAGTAACATGGCCAAAAATGTATATCATAAACACGAGACAGAAGAAGACGAAGGTGCGCGTAAACAATTTTTTTTAACAATATGTTACCCCGGTTTGGGAATTACTCCTGTACAGATGGTGCGTTTACAAACATTTAAACACATACCTATACATAAATAGCCAAACCCGGAACCCCTACCTGTAGGCCATACAATAGGGTAGTTGGTTAAAAAAACTAATTAGTCCGTCAGTCAGATTTCCAAAAATATTAGACACGTATTTTTTCTTTTTTCATATAAACAAAAAATGAAGACTACACAGTGCGTTGAAAACTCGTGTGACGTCACTGCACGCTGCACTTTTTAGCGAGCAGCAACGTCACCAGCCACCACTCCTGCTCTTTGATGCCTTTTATATTTGTCAATTTTTATTGGTTTGATAAAACAAAATAAACGTATCCAATATTTTTCTATGATCTGAATGACGAACTAAATAGAATATATTTTTTTTTACCCAGGAAACATCCCTATTATGTGTTCTGTGCGGGAATCGAACCCCAATGCTTTATTAAGGGGAAAAAACTTTAAATATTACTTATATTTAAAGTTTTATTTTACTGTAATAATTTTTATCTTTTTTATACCATGCATTTTTCATGAATAAATGGCGATGACTAATGTAATTGGCGACTACAGAAACATTAATTGTCACTGTAAAGATTCCGAAGAACGACTTCCTACGGTTGAGGAATAAGGTGCATAATTTACACGAGCAGGTGCCTGGGTGGTCCTGGGTAATATCATGTCATGTATCTCTACACAAATATAAAAACTGTGTCGCTATTGACCCACACAATAATGTCTAGCTTCTATTGATCGTGATGTGCCACTTTAAAGAGAATGACAGAATGATCCATATAGCCACATTAAATTGTGATTAATTACACTAAAACGCAAAAAAATGTAACATAACATTTCACTTAAAATTAACACTAAACACTCATTTTGTCTTGTTTTGTATTTATTCAGAATTTTGAAGCATATTGGCTGTCGTATTTGTCGTACCTGTCGGCCAAGCTGCGTGTCGGGCAGCAGCGTGTGTCGTGGGAAGCCCACGGCGTAGTAGGGCGCGCCCGGCACCGGATGCATGGGGCCCTGGCGCCCCGATTGGAAGCTGTACGGAAATGTAACTTTACACGAGACGAATAACACATACGTACTCAAGTGCATTATAATTTGATGCGCTGTCAATACGATATTCGCATCTCACAGTCCACACTAATTAATAGCTATATATATATATATAGCTTCTTGAGGAGTTCCTCATGAAGCTATAGTCATATTCAATTACCCAATTTATTAAATTATTACAATATAAAGTATGGTATTGAAATTCAAAAGCAAGTAGGTTGAAAAAATTAAGGTCTTCTAAGTTTTTATAACGACGAATTGTCAATACCGCGTTTTAAAATAATATACCTACACGAGAAACAAATTAATTTATTTGTGTACACACTACACAGCCTGCTATCCACATATAATTATCATAATACTTTTTATTAAAACAACCTTTCTTTTGAGTTAAACAAAAAACTCTAAAATAAATGAACATTCAATTCCGCTTAAAACAGCCAATAAAGGTATATATTTATGTTTCCAAATACACCAATAACGAAATAACATAACCTGATAAAATAAAAAGGTATTTGAACGAAAAACAATCCATACTAATATTATAAATGCGAAAGTAACTCTGTCTTTCTGTCTGTCTGTCTGTCTGTCTGTTACGCTTTCCCGCCTAAACCTCTCAACCGATTTTGATGAAATTTGGCACAGACAATCTTTGGACCCTGAGAAAAAACATAGGCTACCTGTATCCCGGAAAAATTTGATATTCCCGAGGGAATTCTAAAAAGCTCGATATAACCGAACACCATGCGGGCGATGACGCGGGCGGAAAGCACACAATCTTTAGATCCTGAGAAAGGACATAGGCTACCTTTTATCCCGGAAAAATTTGATGTTCCCGAGGGAAATCTAAAAAGCGCGATATAACCGAAACTTACGCGGGCGAAGCCGCGGGCGGAAAGCTAGTCATATTATATTTGTGAACTTCTTAACTGGGTCGGTGTATTAGAAGCTGTGCTTATTCGACCTTAGAAACCCAATAAAATTACACGCTCACGTACGAAAAGTTTACGCACACAACCAATAATTTTATTCACAGACTTGAACGAAAGAAGCACATTTAGTAACTGCTTACGCCGCTACGCCAACTGGCGCGGGCGTCGCGGCAAAGACGAATGGGGAAGAAAACGCAAAGCTATTTGCAGATGTCGCTGATGGCGTTTGACCCATAAAAATTAGCTACCAGTCGTATCACGTTTTATGTTGAGGATTTTTTTGTGTTTGAGGAGTTTTTTTTAGGTAAAATAGAGCACTGTATTGTACATAGACTGTTTCAAGTTAAAAAGGAGTTAAAAGTCTAGAGGAGCTTCAGTAAAAGGACGAAAAGCTGATCTAATTACCAGGCAAATAACAATGCCCAGACTTTAAACTGAATGCCGACATGTTAGTGTTTTAAGTTACATTAATTTTGTATTAGGTTTAATGTTTCTTTAGTTATATTTAAGTAAATATTAATGTACCTACTTATTATTGTCATATTTTGAAAGTTTCAACCCTATTAACCTAAAATTATTAGGTATCCAGACTTGAACCGTATGACTGGAATTTTAACTTCGAGCTTCCTCAAGAACAAGAAATTCAAGAGAAAAAATTGATTTACCGCCTCCAGAAAGCTATAGAAACATCAACATAATCTTTATTGAAATCTATTTATATATTATGTTCTAAATTGAAATGCATATCTTTAGGGAAAGAGTGATTTCCATTATTATTGCAACAAATTGCTACACAACGCGGCATATTTTTTACATTATAATAAACAACGTAAACTCGAACAAATTACAATGGGGTTTGACAGTTTATTTGGGTCAAACGATATCAGCGCCTCTCGTGGCGAGATTTGTCAGTTTTCTTCCCCATTGCGCGGGCCGCATTGTAATGTGTGTTAGTAGTTTGCACTAGCCCCAATAGATGGCAGTGTTATCACTAACTTATTAACAGTCTTTCAATTCTAAGTTTGTAGTATATAAATTATTTTACTGTAGTATATTATAAATTATTTTACTGTAGTATATTATAAATTATTATATATTTTTTTAGAAAATTATTAGGGTATGCAATGCTTATCTGCCTCTATGGAGCGCCCGCGCCTGACAATCGTGGACAACACTAGTTTTCACTCCAACATTGTCATTTACGCACACATATGTATATATTTTTTAACTCGTCACCGATTCGTTTATGTGTATCTGGTACTTCTTCTAACTATGAATAAAATTATGGAGGTCCCTTGTATGAAAAAAAAACACACAAAAAATAGTTATAGTACAGACGACAGCAGGTCAAGATATCCGAAACTGTCAAATATTCCCAATCAACCTTGAGTCATAAGGCTTTAGAGATAAAGTTAAAAATCTAATAAAGAAATCTGACAGATTGTAGTAGCTGGATGTGTTGTCGTCTGTAGGTACCAGAATTTTTTTTAGTAACAGAACCAGTTTTTATGACGAGTGTAATCGACATAACACCTCTAAGGGAACTTATAGTCAAAGTCGTGGATAAAGACAGGTTTTATTTTAATATAAATTATAAAAGTTTTCCATGAGCATACTGAGATCAGGACATATTGTCTGCGCCAGCGGCCTGCGGCCTGAGGGGGGCATCACGACCGCTCCCGACAAACGCCGAGCGGCCGCCGGCCGAGCCGCGCGGGCGCCGAGTACATTCGATCAAGAAGCAGACGACAGAGTGACAGACGCACCGATTCTCTTTGTATATAAGTAGTTCACTTGTAAACCTTATTTAATATAAATATTTTGACAAGAAAAGCGGCATTTATTTCCCGGACTACTCAACACATATTATTAAGCTAATGCGTCGAGATCAAATCCAACAAAATGAAAAGAGATAATATAATTAAATATAACATTAACCATTACACTTAAGAGCGAAAGAGCGTACAAAGTAGTGAGTAGAGGCTTAAACGAGACAGAATATATTAAAGAAAATTATAACTGCAAGCCAATAGAACTAACGCTTTGCTTTGTGTAAACTATTTCATCACCGCTGCTCTCAACACGGTGAAGGTAAACATCGTCACGAAACCGACATGTCATCCAAGCAAAAAGTTAGAACACATTGACATCTACCAACCAGCACTCACCGAAAGGAGGCCTGTGTCCAACTGGGGGAACATTATAGGCTGATTGTTTATTTCAGGCATCAAGGCCCATATAAACATATAAAATACTATATTAACATAATAACTTAAAACACTATAAATACATATAGGTAATATAACATTAACTAAAAACTACCGTACACGGATCATCGGCGTCGTGTTTCGCTGACTGGTGTCACGCAGCCGGCCACGAAACCGGCGGTACACAACACCCTTCGGCCATAGCTCTTCTTTCAGGAACTTGTCGAGATCATGCATCGGAACACGTACCACGAACGACTTGAAGTACGTGCTGTGGCGCGGCTCCAACACCTCGACCGTCACAGTGCATTTAGACTTGACGCGCAGATACTCCACTATCTCCTCGGCCTTCGTGGAGTGATGCAGTCTGGACAAGGTATAGCATCGTTGTCGGTACTGCTGGACGCAGCAGAACGTTAGGTCCTGCCAGCGCAGTATCGCACTGGTTCCGACAAGGTGGCTTCTTCTTTTCTACCTTGATGAAACATGCGTGTCCTTCTCTGGACCCAGTTTATTCGTTATTATCGTTTTTTCCGCTCGTTTTACCTGCGAGTTTTGTGTTATGACTATGATAGAGCAAACAAAAGCCACGGAACAACAACAAAAATATTTTTAACATAAAATCAAGGTCATGTCCCACACCATGAAGATCTTTGAGTGGATCATAGACTCCCGAATCCGGCAGGAGTGTGCTGTCTCGGAGTGTCAATATGGGTTTCGGCCAGGGTACGGAACCATGGACCCTATCTTCGCACTAAGGATCACCATGGAGAGATACAGATCGAAGAACACGCCTCTGCATATGATCTTTCTAGATATACAGAAGGCCTTCGACTGTGTCCCTCGCGGGGTGATCTGGTGGGCACTGAGGTCCAAAGGGGTACCTGAAGCCTATGTTGACATAATTCGAGACATGTACCTCAATTCCGATTCCGTTGTTAGGACCGCTGTTGGCGACACTAAACCCTTCCCCATCACCGTAGGAGTCCACCAGGGATCCGTCCTTAGTCCGATTCTGTTCAGCGTGATATTAGACGTCTTGTCGGACAGCATCAAGGACTCACATGAGCAGCCTCCCTGGCTACTCATGTATGCTGACGATATCGCGCTGGCGGACGCGGACAGGGAACGGTTGGTGCGGCGTGTGAATGCGTGGAAGGACTCGCTTGAGAACGGAGGTCTGAAACTCAACGTGGCGAAGACCGTGTACTTGGCCAGCAACACGACAGTCCCCATCATCATCATCATCATCTCAGCGTTAATCCCAGTCGCATCCGAAGCCTTTTTTCAGCTTTGGAGTCTGGGGTCCGCCTTTACCAGTCCAACTGCTGATATGGCTAAACTTCGACATTTTCCGTGAAGCGACTGCCGTCTGACCTCCACAACCCGAAGGCGACATCGAAGCATTGCAGCTAGACCAATTGATGGACTTTTGAGGGTTCCAACAACCCGTAACGACAACCACTAAATGGTCGTATGGCAACCGGGACCAACGGCTTAACGTGCTTTCCGAGGCACGACCAGACCAGTGCAAATATTCATGCATACAAATATTTGCACTGTGCTGGGATCGAACCCGCGTCTCCTTGCGCAGCGGCCGCGTCCGCTACCGCTACGCCACGGAGGCTGTCAACACGACAGTCCCCATGTCTGTGCGCATAGGCGGAGACATGGTTGAGTGCACGGACCAGTTTAAATACTTGGGGTCTGTGCTTCACGCGTCTGGCGACATTGATTGCGACGTCAGGGCACGTATTTCCGCAGCTTGGGCGAAATGGCGTGAGGTGACAGGTGTCATTTGTGACCCCAAAATGCCGGTTAAGCTTAAGGGGCAGGTCTATAAAACCATCATTAGATCTGTTCTCCTGTATGGCAGTGAGGCGTGGCCTGTGCTTGAGCGACACAAGCAGGAGCTGCGTGTCACGGAGATGAATATGCTGCGGTGGATGTGTGGAGTTACGCGGAAAGACCGCATCAGGAACTCCCGCATCTGGGGCAGCCTTCGTGTCCGTGACATTGTAGACAAACTGCAGGAGGGTCGCCTACGCTGGTACGGCCACGTCTTACGCAAACCGGCATGTTACGGGGGTAACAAATGTCTTGCCATGGCGCCTCCGCCGGGCCAGAACAAGCGGGGTAGACCAAAGAAGTGCTGGCTTGACGTTGTAAGAGATGACATGCGTACCAACAAGCTCTTACCACAGGATGCTAAAGATCGTGCGAAATGGAGGAGAATGTGCAGGAAAGCGGACCCCGGGCTCCAACGCGAAAGCCGCGGATGCAACCGGGATAAACGCTGAGATGATGATGACGATGATGATGACATTAGTCACGTCAAAGGTACAATTATTAAAGAACCATACAAGAAAAAATAAGTGTTGCCTATGTAATAAATGTCAAGATTTGAGAGAAAAAATCAATGCTTCTGACCTTTTCGATGTGTCAATTGTAAAAATAAACATCCAACAAATACATGTAAGTATAAGTACCTACGAAACGTCCGAAGAGAGAAGCACTGCGCGCCAATTGTCAATGCGAACAACCGGCGAGATATAAAGTTTGCGTAAAGTATAAGCAGTACACGACAAACATATTAAAACTGAAACCAAGCCGAAAAGAAATTTACAGAGAAATAAAATCTCTACCAGCCAATAATACGCCGTGCGTAGAAATCAAAAAATTACGACATCGTTACAGGCGATGAATCTTGGATTTATCAATACGATCAAGAAACGAAGGGCCAGTCGACAGTTTGGGTGTTTCAAAACGAATCAACGCCTACCAAAGATAAGCGATCTAGAAGCGGGGGTAAGATTTTGATCGTGAGCTTTTTCAGTTTGACTGGCTACTTGGTGTCAATTCCTTTACGAAACCAAAGAAGTATTAACGCTGAATAGTAAACACAGGACTCCGCGGGTTACTGCTTCACCACGACAATGCGCCCACCCACACCGCAATGGGACTTCCTGGACAGTACACCGGTCAAACTCCTGGGTCACCCCCCTTACAGCCCTGATCTAGCACCGTGTGACTTCTTCTTATTCTCAAAAATAAAAGATCAGCTCAAAGGGATACAATTTTCGTCGCCGGATGATGCGCTGTCAGCAGTTGAGCAGGCCGTAAACGAGGTGTTTGCGGCGGACTGAAAAAAGTGTTTCGAAAACTGGTTCAGACGCATGAAACTTTGTATAGAGGCTGGTGGAGAGAACTTCGAAAAGATATTATAAAAATATATGTACCTATAGAACATTTTTTTTTTATTGTCGCAATTTTTCTGAGTTCCCCACGTATTGCTAAGAAAATTGATCAAGAAAATTATTCTCAATAGGATGCAACCTCACCTGAATACTATTCTTCCTGGCCACCAGTTTGGCTACACAAACCAAACCATCCGCCATAAATATACAAAATCATCGGCTACACACTGGAGAACAAGAAATACTACTCGGCTGTATTATTGGATATAAGTCAGGCTTTTCGTCAGACCCTAGTCTGGCATGACCGCCTCCAGTCAAAAGTAAAAAAAGCCTCACTCCTTCTACACCTTACTTAAAAGCTACCTAGACAAAAGATACTGTGAACTAAACTGGGCACGTCGCGCGTCGGATTAGATCGAGATTAAATCAGGAGTACCACAAGGGTGCTTATTAAGGCCCGTACTATATTTCATTTTCCCTGTCAATGACAAAACCTTTATCGCTACGGACACTTCTGCACTGTGATTGTTATATATATATTTTTTTTTTTTTTTGCTTAGCTCGATAAGTGTCCACCGGTCTCGCCAGTTTATTTTTAAACCACAAATGCAACCTCCCTTCTTCGCATGATTTAAAAGTTTATTCAACGGTAAATATTGTTGTATCGTTCCACTTGTCTCGACACATAAGCCACCTTCGTCTTCCAACCTCTTGACTTTGGCTTACAGTATTTCTCTAAAACAATAACAATTTTATTACACACTTCCAACAAGCGATTGGTTTGCACCTTGCCCAAATAATGATAAAAACAACTTACACAAAAGCCGGTTTCATATATGATATTTGAGATATATTGCTGCATATATGCCTGCATATTGATTAAAAAAGTAAAACTAATAACACGAACTCGTAACTACATATATGTTCACCAACCAACAACAGCTAAGTAATATAATTTAGTTATTGTAGTTAATAATAGTTATTGTAGGTAGTGGAATATTTTTTGTTCAGTTTGTTTCATATCTACCGTCAACTTTTTATAATGACTCTAATATAGAAAAAATCTTAAAATAAAGTATCATCGTTACGTTGCGGATCGGTATTTTTACATATTTTTGTTGTCAGCATTCATAATTCACCAATAAACATTTCAAAAATATTTTGTAAGTTATTAGATTTGAACTCGAACCACCTTGAATGCCTATCAAGGCGGGGACCGCTAGGTTATTGGAACACTTACTGTGAACGTTGAAATTAGTAAGTAGTACCTAACAATCATAAGCGGGCAGTAAGTTGTCAATGTGTATCAAACTTTATTATAGAAGAAGGTCGTAACTACAACTAGTATTGCTTGGGCATAGTTTTGTGAGATTGTAACTCGACTTTTGGTCTTGACTGTAAGTGGATGACACTGCAATAATGTTATTAACCCTGTAATTGCATTAGCATATCTCCAACAACATATAACTGATATTAATAAATGATTTAAGACATCGAGAATAAAGGCTAATCAAAGCAAAACAGTATGTTACTTTCCATCAAAGACTATCTATCAATTGAATTGAATATTGAATAAATTCCCTATGATGACACTGCAAAATTCCTTGCCATGAACCTGGATAGGAGCATGACAAGGCAAACATTTATCTAGAGTAAGATAAAAGGACTAGATGGACAGTTACGATCTATGTATTGAATGATTGATAAAAAATCCAAGTAAATCATGATAGCAAAATGACAGTCTATAAAATTGTTTGACAGGCCTTTCTGGTCATGTTGTATAGAACTGTTGGTAATATAGCATGCAACAGGAATATATAAATTCTGGAAAAGTTTCAGACTAAAGCTGTTAGATGTATAATTAACATTTCAAAATGTATCCACAGCAAATATGTTTTGCACGACCTAAGGATAAACACCATGAAACAAGAAATCGCTTCGTGAAGCTTGATTTACCGACAAAAATTAACAACACATGTAAATGTTAGCTAAACGCAGCTAGACTAACTAACTGGTTCTGGAAATATCATTTACAGTTTATTAAGAGGGAATAGTGTTTCAAATCCTATAGAACGATTCGCCAAAGAATAATGAGAGTGGTCAATAGAAGATTCCCCCTGCTCAACGATATATAGAGTATGTTACTATAAATATATTTTTATAAAATATGGGAAAATGATAATAAAGAATCACAAACAACGCTCATGCCATGGCTGTGATTACAGGGCGAGACGTACTTGTATGTGACGAGGATGGAGGAGGTGCAGGGCGGGTGCTGCGGCAGCGCCACCGGCTGCAGCGCCCACGCCATGCTGCCGCGGGGCTGGTCGGCCGGCGCGCCCGGCTCCGGCGGCCGGCCGTACTCGCGGCCGCACACCAGGCACTCTATGTACAGCGGCTCCTGGTGGGCGCGCAGCCGCTCCAGCTGCAGGTTGAGGCAGTGCAGGTGCAGCGTGTGGCGGCACGGGGCCAGCGCCACGGCCTGGCGCGCACACAGCGGGCCCGCGCACGCCGGGCACGTGGCGCCGCACACGCCGCGCGCCGCCAGCACCCACGAACACAGCGCCGCCGCCGCCGGGTCCATGCCTACACACATTATTAATCTGCTTACCAACGATCAAATAGAACCACCACTTTTTATTATACAGTATATACCTATACCGACGCCAAGCTCTGTAAAGAATAGAGGTAAAGATACCAGTTTAGGGTTATCACAACTCACGTTTTACAAATATCCTGTTATTTACATGATTATTACCTTTTACATGCTAACTATTTATTAACAATTCCTATTGCGAGATATTTCAATAGAATCACTAAAATAACATACATATTATTATTAACTAGGTATTTCAAAAAACCATTAAAACCTCGACATTAATTTTACGTGATATTTTAATTTATATAGATTAATTTTACCTACAAATAAAGAAAAATGGATAAATCCAGGTATGAAACACATTTTGTGAAAATCAGCCAATTAATAAAGTTTAGAAATCTATATAAATAAAAATGAATTGTTGTTCGTTAGTCTGGTTAAAACTCGAAAACGGCTGGGCCGATTGAGCTGATTTTGGTTTTAAAATGTTTGTCGTAGTACAGGGTAGGTCTACACGGTGAGCAAATAAGGAAAAATTGCGAGTAAGATAGAGTAAAACGACAATTCCATTTTCTCATATAAAAGTTGACCAATTACTTTCTGTCAAAACAGTATTTGTTTTTTTTTTTTACATATTATAAACCAGCGCTTGACCGCAATCCTGTCTGATGGTAAGCAGTAACGCAAGACGAATTTGTACTCTCAGTTCCACTCGAATTGAAGAACGCATTAAAACAAAACTTTTGAATCGACAACATAATATCAACTTACCTCATAAAATCGTGTATTTAAATTTCAAAATATAAAAATAATAATTAATGGGATGATATGTTTGACGGGTGCCAACCTTACAGTGTTACCAACTCTCAAAAATATTTAAATACGTCCATGGATACAACGTGTAGGTGCGCGGATCAGCTATATTTATATAATATAGCATAACGTTATGCTATTTAAAAATATTATAACACCCTAATATTTGCGTTCAGCTTTTTTACCATTTTCATAGACCACACAGAAATAACGCCACATTTGTCCGATTCAAAGCATAATTAATGAATAATAAAACCATATATTATCTTAAAACAATATTTCTACAAAAACGGTCTCGAAAGTTACTCAGTCATACCGAAGAACACTCCTGACTACATTAGCACTGAAGAAGAGAAGAAGAGCAAGAAATTGCACGTGACGAGCGCCGCCGCTCGACTGCGTGCTTCTGACTCACAAGAGCAAAGGGAAGCAGCCCGTAAACGACTTGGTTAACAATGCGAAATAATCGAGTAAATATCAGAGATTAACAGCTAGATAATTTACGAAATACAAGAAGAAATTCATCAAATACTGATTTGATTCAGGCAGCGTTTCAATACGATTGCAGCAAAGATTACTACTTGCATACTAGCGTTTGGTGGAACTGGTAAGACATTCCTCATGTCAGTAGTTTGAGCCACTGTTCACGCAAGATCCAACATTGCCGTTGCAGTTGCTTCTTCTGGAATAACAGCCACATTGCATATGCTACATTAAAATTTCCGTTAAATCTTCAATCTATTGAAGAACAAATATGTCACATTACAAAGCGCTCCGCTATGGCCAAAGTTTTATCCGAATCGAAGATCATCATCTGGGACGAATGCAAAATGGTGCATAAACGTGCATTGGAAGCATTTAACCGAACATTGCAAGATCTAGGTAATGACTCGATATGTTTTGGAGGCGCAATGATTTTACTGTCTGGCGATTTCCGCCGAACATTGCCAGTAATTCCCAGATCGACTGCTGCCAACGCAATAAACGCTTGCCTCAAATCATCGAATCTATGGCGCAATATTAAGAAACTTCAGCTGACAACAAACATGAGAGTTGCACTGCTGAACGATACATCTGCTGAAGATTTCTCTGAGAAATTGCTGAATATCGGAAATGTGAACGAATCTATGGCGCTATGTTAAGAAACTTCAGCTGACAACAAGCATGAGAGTTGCATTGCTGAACGATACATCTGCTGAAAATTTCTCTGAGAAATTGCGGAATATCGGTAATGGTCAAGTACCTGTCGACGAATCGAGCGGACTAATTTCATTTCGTCAGAATTTCTGTAACTTTGTGTTATCAAAAGACGAACTCATCAACAAAGTATTACCAAACATCATTACTAACCTCAAAAATAATGAATGGTTGAGTAAGCAAGCAATATCGGCAGCGGAAAATAAAGATGTAAATGACTAAAACTACATAATTCAGTGTAACGTTATGGTTCATTATAAACGCGCAGGGTGGCTAATTATACCCTTACCCGGCAGTTACAGTAAATTTAATTATGTAAATACTTGGTAGCTAGGAGCTTTAAATAAAACAATAAATGGATTCAACTACAAATTTATTTTATAATTACCCTGTGTCATAAATATATGACAAAACAATCTCCTAACTTACCTAGTCGATTTCCTGACTCACTCCGTCTCGGGTCGGAGTGGGACAGGGAATCCACATGAGACAATTCAGCAAGCTCAGGGTCGCTTGATGAAGGATTCGTGGGGTGAACCGTTGTGACCACGGCTCAGTCGTTACAAAAATATCTCAGGTTATGCACAACAATATCGACAAGACTTGATAAGTATAGCCCATTTACATGCAACCTGTTGTAAACTCACTCTCACTCACTAGATACATCAAAACAAATAAATAAGGACAGGGAGTCTAAGTTTAGGATTAGCTCTCCTGACTAACACTTCTGGTTTACGGTACAAAGACCCTTGGCTTCACTAACTGACGGGTGTCAGATTAATGCACGGTTGAACGCGGCCTGCGGGATTAGGTATTTCGGGAACACCCGGAGCAAAGAAATTATGACAGCTTATACCTGTCTAGTCGTCGTCGAAAGAGAATTGGATGTGCCGTACCACCAGGGTTCAGCACACTTCTACTCCAAACAAGCCTGATCCAATCGGAATCAAGGCTACCTGAGGCAAGTCAGGACGCGACGCCTCCACACGGGTTCCCGCCCTAGGCCCGCCAAAAAGAGGCAAATAGAATTATCAGCCAAATCGCTAAACGTTTAACCCCATGGGTTATGGCGCAAACACGCCAACCTTGCGTACCAGCAACGCCAGCAAACCAGCCACCATCCGAGCAAGACTTCGATCGTTCTTCTCGAAACTTCTGTAGCCAATCGATCGACCCCTCCCAATTGTCTTTTCCTGAACCATTGACAAGTGCGTTCCGCGACTTGTATTTTAATTTCAGACTCATGAGTTGGTTCTTATTTTTAATATTTATTTATCCTAATTCCTTTTTTATTTTATTTAACCCGGTCGTTCTTTATTTGAATGTATTTATTATATTAACGACCGTACTTTCGCGCAACGCCATCTCTCGGCTCGATGCAACATATGTGACACGAGTTTAGCCCGTGTCCAAGAGATGTCGCCTGCTGCTATATTTTTTGCTACGTGACATCAGAATAAGAACATTGGTACACTGTATTCTTTCAAATCTATTGACTGTGTAACAAATGAAGATGATGCCACCAACTATCCAATGGAATTTTTAAACTCCTTGGATGTACCTGGCTTACCACCGCACACTTTACGACTAAACATTGGTTCCGTAGTAATCATGATTCGAAACTTAAACCAACCATAACTGTGCAACGGAAGACGGTGGTAAGTAAATTTATGAACAACTAGCTTTCCGCCCGCGGCTTCGCCCGCGTGGAGTTCGGCTATATCGCGCTTTTTAGATTTCCCTCGGGGACATCAAATTTTTCCGGGATAGAAGGTGTGGCCTATGTTCTTTCTCAGGGTCTAAAGATTGTCTGTTTTTAGTGTAGTGTGTGTAGGTTTAAGCGGGAAAGCGTAACAGACAGAGTTACTTTCGCATTTATAATATTAGTATGGATTATCATAATTTAAAAACTAAAAAATTTGATCATGTGATATTGGATTTAACCTTTTGAACGCCAATCACTTCTATACAAGTACGAGATTTTCGTGCCCTCAGCGCCACTACTTGATTAGAAGTAATCACAGTATAAAATAAATTTACGACTTTTACAAGACCTTTTATTTTGTTTTTATGGAAATTTGCCCTGTTAATCCTGTTATCAACCATATTTTTAACTTTTTCACGCATAATAAGTTCTTATTTGTTTAATTTTCAATAGAAACAAAAACGCCAGAAAATATTTTAATGCCCCCAGCGCCAATTACTTGATATCAAGTAAGCCAGTGATGGGACACGACGAAGACCTCGCTATATTTCATCTCGTCAAATTATCATAAATACTATTATTGCAAGAAAAATTACGTAAATATATAATATTTTATAAATATTGTACACTTTAAACTAGGTTTTATTCACCTTAATCAAGAATTAATAGGTTTTCTAATCATTGTCGATAGTGAAACCCCGTTTGAAAAACCCATCCCTACAAAGTTAGTTATTTATCGGTCCGTACGCGCCACCGACTTGTATAGAAGGAAATCTGTGACGTCATAAGCGGACGGGTTTCAAGGTCATAGTGACTTTGTGCATTTTAGTGTAGTGCAATGTTTACATCTTGAGTTGGCGCACGTGTCCTTATAAAAAAAATTGTGACTGTGAATATGACGAATTATTCAGCGAGTTGTTCAAGTCTGAATCAGAATTTTGAAATAGTTCGTCGTCTTGACATTCCGTTAAGTCGTCAACTTCCGTTTCAAGAATTTTCTTCAGTTTTCTATTAGTTTCTACAAACCAGAAAAATAATTGCGAGTATTTAGCGACACCATTAAAAAAAAGGTCTTGTGTAAAACAGACACTTACCCTCCATTTTATTTTATTTTTTAAAACGTAGAAAACCACGTATTTAGCTTCTATTAATTGTATTTGTTGTAAGTAAACGAAATAAATTATGCAGGAATCAGTTGAGTTTATGCACGTGTTAACTTGACCACAGTGAATATAAAATATACAACGTGTAACATAAAGGGTATATACATAACAAAGGCATGGCATCTTTACATGATATCAAACGATATTGGAAGGGTTTTTTAATCCTACCTCTTTATGTTAGGAAGTTATGAGTAAAAACACCGGCTGTGATAGGCTACTATCATACTAGTCGCATAGAGATATTGAAGACATTTATCGGATTTTGGCAAGTAACGTGACGGGTAACGACTAGTTATTAACGTATGTAGTGTGCTGCCACGTTTGTTATGATTTGATTTTAAGAAACACACGAAACCGAAAATTTGGTACCAACTTTTTTAATTATTTTATTTTGAGTTGAAACCCTTCCGATATCGTTTGATATCATCTAAAGATGCCATGCCCTTGATATGTATATACCCTTTTTGTTACACGTTGTATACCATAGAAATCAAGACATCCCTAGAACAGAAAGGATTTTGACGTGCCTCGAGAGCCAACTACTTGATATGAAGTAGAAGGATTACATTTGGAGACAAATAGGGATGTGCCTTGTAGAACACACGTCTAATAAATTTTAAATTCTTTTCTTTATTATGGGGAATATATCCAGGTTTTCATATTGTTTTTTTTTTATGAAATAAAATAAAATATGAAATTACGATTAGTTTTTATTTAGCTTCGTAAATAGGTGAATAAACATTATTCTAAATGTATAATATTATTTGTCGATAGGACACTAATGCCATCCCTACGTTTTACTATAGATACGTTATACATTTGTAGTGTGGCGCAGGACACATCGCGTATTATATAGATGGGCGTTCAAAAGGTTAAGGCGGAACTAAGTTCGCCGGGTCAGCTAGTTTATCAATACAATTTCGCGTATTTTAATTACTTTCAAATCACCTACATAACACATGAACATACTATCAATTATGGACTAAGTATAATATACATGTATCAAAAATTTAACCTATTAGAAAATCAACTTACATATTATGTGTAAATAGTTTCATTCAATTCGGTTAATCAGTATAAATATTTAACCATAAATAAACTGTTTACATTTTAGTAGAAAGTAGCATTATAACTTTTATGAAAATCATCTATCTACAAATGATTGTTAACATCTGTTTTTCACGCGTAAATAACTCGATGCCTAACAACAGTTTGTTTACCTCTATTCTTTATTCATTTTGGCTTTTATATAGGCTTGAACTTATTTTTGTGCCAATAGTCACAGGTGATACAGCACTGAAAGAACTGTTAAATAAAATACTACACTACACATCATACAAAATTATTAATATCTTAAAATAGGCATATCTAAAAATTTATACAGAATGATTTACAAACCTATAAAACAATTAAAGAGCAATCAAAAAATAACACATATGCATATTGTCCTTTATTGTAAAATTGAATGATACTCACCCACTATAGTACCATCGGAGGTGGGCACGTCGGCGTCGTGGTGCGGCGCGGGAGCTGGTGAGTCGAACACATCGTCGCTGCTGCCGCTGCAGTTCAGCAACTCGCCCACAGCCGCTTGCTGGGGGGGGGGACACACATATATACACCATTCAAATATTGTAAGCACACAAATGTATGTAGGCGCACATAATTCTATCAGCATTCATAATAAATATCACTATAGAAGCTGAAAATAATACAGTAAATCCTAACACAAACAAGAACCGGCACCCCCTACCTGCAAGCTCTCCTTGCTCTCGTGACTGAGGTACGTGGACACAGTGTCGACACTGTGTCGTCTGCCCGAGCGCGTGCTGCTACACTCTGTGTCGGTTTGTCGTTGTTCTTCCGCCAACTCTTCCTTGTGCTTGCTTTCCACCACAGTCGCATTTTGCTTATTGTTGTGACCTGAAAAAGTGGATGATATACGAGATACGACGACAATGATGTAGCGATGAGAACGCGTTTCGAGAATCGCCTTTTATCTTTCGATGTATGAATGTGCGATGATAAAATATTGTACTAATACATTTTTAATTTTAAATTCAGGCTGTATTATTTATTTATTTATTTATATATTCTTACTGAATACTATTACTTACTGAATATATTCAAGTTAAGCAGTATCTGCCTAGCAAGCCCCGGCTTCCGGTCGCGCGGCGAGGCACTGCGAGCGCCTTGCCGCGGGCCCGAGGTATGCGGTTGCGACTGGCCCTGTAGCGACTGTACGGACCGCACGGACTGTACAGACTGTACGGACTGTACACTGGAGCCCGTGTGCTGCTGGGGAATGCGCGGCCGACGACCTGCAGATTATAGTGCGGTCAACAGAATGAACATCTTATTTGTCGTTTTAGTTTGGTTTGTGACCAATATCGAAACTTTATCGTATGTCTTTGCCCTGTATAAATCAAAACAATGCGGACAATTTATATATGCTCATATAACTGATTATTGTTTACAATGCATAAATATCTAAGCTGTCAAGCCGTTTATGCCTGGAGGCTATTATTTAGGTATTAAGTTTCTACTTATAATCTGTTTATAAAATCATGAAATTAAAGTTTGGGGAACTAAAATTGATCAAAAGTAGAGCAACACTAAATCATAGTACATCGAATGTCATCAGCTGGCATAGATTTGTTTTGTGACTTGTTATTTATTGAAATTTGAATTAATTTTCAATTCTATTTAGACAAAACATCGAGAAAATGTGATAAATATGAGAAAAACAAACCGTCAATCATCAATGTTTGTTAGTACACTAAGCTGGACAAATTTTATTAAACATGGATGATATTTATGCTTGAACAGCTGCTAAAACAGCAGGTATGTAATCATGTTACAGTTTGTTCTTATCTACTGGAAGTTACAAATTTACTAAGTAAACAATGTTAAGACTAAAACAGAACAGACTAAAATGAGGATTGTTTATATATTGCGCATTTATAGGTAGGTCAATAGTAGATCATATTGTAGTGCAACTAGAACAGTTTTGATATTTTAGGTGATATCATTTATTTATTTATTTAATTAAGGTTCGCCAACATTTGCTACAGATATTTCACACGTATTTGTAATAAATACATACAAATAATTTAATTTTTGTTTTTTTTTTTTTTTATATATTCTTTATTGTACACTAAACAAATATCGAACAAAAACAATCAACACAAAAAAACATACAATGGGCGGCCTTATCGCTAATGCGATCTCATCCACGCAACCAAAGAATGGACAGATTCTTCCGAACCACAAATGGGACTGTCGTTGGTGCAAATATTATTACTACAATATACTAAGATAGGTACACAAATACATACATATACATAAATAAATACATAGATACTGAACAGAACAAGTTAACAAATAAATTAGCGAAAAAGTGTTTGTTGGACGAAGATCATAACGACAAGTAGTGTTCCTTCACAAGTCTCTTGAATTCCTGCAACGACTGCGCACGTTTTATTTCAATTGGCAATGCATTCCACAAACGAGGGGCCTGAACAGTGAAAGATTTATCAAGGAACTTTGTGGAATGCGTAGGCATTTTGAGCTTTAAGTTTTCTGATGACCTTAAAGATTTAGTATGTAAGTTGCACAGAAATTGAAAGCGATTCTTGAGATAAAAGGGGGGATTCTTGAGGGGTGAAAGGAGAAAAAAGCACATCCACACTTGAGGTTCACACGAAATTCGGATACATGGTCATATTTGCGCACACCGAATATGAACCTTATACAAACATTTTAAAGTCGCTCAAGCTTATCTAGTTGGTCTTGGCTAAGATCAAGATAGCTGACACAAGCATAGTCAAGGATGGGTAGAAGAAGTGACTGTGCAAGCGCATTCATGGTGACAGTCGGCAGAAAATTCTGTAATCTCTTTAGAGACGCAGCGGATGCAAATAGCTTGCGGCTAACTTCCTGCAGCTGGGCAGTCCAAGAGAAGGCTTTGTCGATATATATTCCCAAGTTCTTAACTTTTTCACTAAAGGGAACCACTGAGTTTTCAAAAGAAACTTGAGGTAGGGTCGTCCAGTCGATTCTAGAGACCGTCCTAGAACTGCCCACGACAATAACCTGCGTCTTTATGGGGTTGACCAAAAGCCCATATCTTTTGCTCCTGTCACATATGTGGGCCAGATCACGATTGATCGCTAATATAGCCTCAGACAGATTTCCAAGAGGCGCTCGTGAGTAAATTTGTAAATCATCAGCATAAAGATGGTAGGAAGAAATTAGTTCGTCAGAGATAAAGTTAATAAAAACTGCGAAAAGTAAAGGAGATAGCACGCCACCCTGCGGTACACCAGCAGACGTATTACACCAGGAAGACAAGATCTCCCCGAAGCAGATACGTTGCCGGCGACCAAACAGGTAAATACGAAACCAGTCAATTACCGATGGAGATATGTTAAGAGAACAAAGTATGTCAACCAAAACATCGAAATCAACAGAATTAAAAGCATTACTGAAATCCAGCAAAGCTAAGACCGTCAGATTACCACATTCCATGGCTGACCTTATATCATTCGTAATATTCAGAAGCGCTGTGTTGGTGCTATGACCAGGACGAAAGCCAGATTGGAAGGAGTTGAGGAGATTATTCTTAGAGAGAAAAGTGCACATTTGATTATAGATTAACCGGTCAAGGACTTTGGAAAGGAATGGTAAGATGGATATTGGTCGATATTCAGAAAAGGATTCGGGATTAGACTTTTTAGGTAAAGGAATTATTTGGGCATCTTTCCACGAGCAAGGAAAAACCCCACTAGATGCTGAAAAGTTGAGGATATGACAAATTACGGGAAGAATAACATCCACCACAGGGAGCAACATATTACGGCTGATACGGTCACTTCCTACTGCATTGGAAGTAATTGATAGCATGCTCTTCTTAACATCACAAGCGGAAAACTGATTAAAGACAAATGGAGAATAACTGGGCGTCGGAAGAGAAGAAAGATAATTTAATGTATTCAGTTTTATTGTCCTATCAAAATTGGACGAAGCAGTAAAATGATTATTCATAGCATTTATGTCTATGTCTTTTGGGATAGTCTCTTGGCGGGTTTTACCGATCCCCAATGTTCTAAGAAATTTCCAAACTTTGGATGCGTCATTAAATAATTACTTTGGATGCGTCATCAATTATTGACTTCAATCTAACTGCACAACCAATTACAGGCAAACACCACATGCTAAGTGCTCTTTGTAATTTTACTAATGTATTCGCTTATATTCTAACCAGACTGGATTCCCAACTAAACTAACACACTAATGACGTCTGACAAATGTCGATATTGAGGCAGCGTGGACGTGGACGTCAACCAGGTCGCTGCGTTCTTTTACCAGTTTGCACATGCGAGGTATAGGTGAATTAGCACCAGACACTGTATGGCGAAGAGGTGGAGTTAAGGGTGTTATGGGTTTACGAGGTGGTCTACGTGGTACTCTGAAGTTGAACCTACATACCAACTGTGGGCAGTCAATGGCGTTATTAAGTAGTTTGTATGCGAATCTCAAATCCAAGACTTCCCTTCGAGCTTCCAGGGTACTCATTTTGTAGCAGCCCAACTTGTCAAGCTAGGGGAGATATTTGAATTGCCTTCCTTTAGAGTGCCCTAGGTATCGGATAAACCTTTTTTGGACTCTCTATTCGCAGCGAGCCGAGATATTACCGCTGATTTTAAAAATGAATTATATCATGTTCGGAATAGGGATCTTTCCTGGGTAAAAAAATTGATTCTATTTAGTCAGTCATTCAGATTATAGAAACATATTGGATAAGTATATTACGTATATTTTGTTTTATCAAATGAATAAAAATTTACAAATATAAAAGGCATCAAAGATCAGGAGTGAGGGCTGGCGACGTCACTCCGTTTTTCGACCGTCTTCCGACTTTGACTATGCAAAAGTACCTAGTGATGGTTAATTTGAAATAAACAATTTTGATTTTTGACTCGTTGCTAAAAAGTGTAGCAAGGACTTAAAGGCAAGGGCTCGGTTCAGGAGTGTGGCAACTATCGCGGCATCAAGGTCATGTCCCACACCATGAAGATTTTTGAGAGGATTATAGACTCCCGAATCCGGCAGGAGTGTGCTGTCTCGGAGTGTCAATATGGGTTTCGGCCAGGGTACGGAACCATGGACCCTATCTTCGCACTAAGGATCACCATGGAGAGATACAGATCGAAGATCACGCCTCTGCATATGCTCTTTCTAGATATACAGAAGGCCTTCGACTGTGTCCCTCGCGGGGTGATCTGGTGGGCACTGAGGTCCAAAGGGGTACCTGAAGCCTATGTTGACATAATTCGAGACATGTACCTCAATTCCGATTCCGTTGTTAGGACCGCTGTTGGCGACACTAAACCCTTCCCCATCACCGTAGGAGTCCACCAGGGATCCGTCCTTAGTCCGTTTCTGTTCAGCGTGATATTAGTCGTCTTGTCGGACAGCATCAAGGACTCACATGAGCAGCCTCCCTGGCTACTCATGTATGCTGACGATATCGCGCTGGCGGACGCGGACAGGGAACGGTTGGTGCGGCGTGTGAATGCGTGGAAGGACTCGCTTGAGAACGGAGGTCTGAAACTCAACGTGGCGAAGACCGTGTTCCTGGCCAGCAACACGACAGACCCCATGTCTGTGCGCATAGGCGGAGACTTGGTCGAGTGCACGGACCAGTTTAAATACTTGGGGTCTGTGCTTCACGCGTCCGGCGACATTGATTGCGACGTCAGGACACGTATTTCCGCAGCTTGGGCGAAATAGCGTGAGGTGACAGGTGTCATTTGTGACCCCAAAATGCCGGTTAAGCTTAAGGGGCAGGTCTATAAAACCATCATTAGACCTGTTCTCCTGTATGGCAGTGAGGCGTGGCCTGTGCTTGAGCGACACAAGCAGGAGCTGCGTGTCACGGAGATGAATATGCTGCGGTGGATGTGTGGAGTTACGCGGAAAGACCGCATCAGGAACTCCCGCATCCGGGGCAGCCTTCGTGTCCGTGACATTGCAGACAAACTGCAGGAGGGTCGCCTACGCTGGTACGGCCATGTCTTACGCAAACCGGCATGTTACGTGGGTAACAAATGTCTTGCCATGGCGCCTCCGCCGGGCCGGAACAAGCGGGGTAGACCAAAGAAGTGCTGGCTTGACGTTGTAAGAGATGACATGCGTGCCAACAAGCTCTTACCACAGGATGCTAAAGATCGTGCGAAATGGAGGAGAATGTGCAGGAAAGCGGACCTCGGGCTCCAACGCGAAAGCCGCGGATGCAACCGGGATAAACGCTGAGATGATGATGATGATGATGATGGCTAAAAAGTGTAGCAAGGAGTGACGTCACACTCACACGAGTTTTCAACGCACTGTATCACCTTCATTTTTAATTTATATGAAAAAAGAAAAAATACGCTTCTAGTTTTTTTTGGAAATCTGACTGACGGACTAATTAGTTTTTTTTTAGCCAACTACTCTATCAAAATGAGAAAAAAAGGTAAGGACAGTAAGTAAGTAGGCGGGACCTAATAAGATACCGCCTACTTTTTGTCCCCCTCTTTTTTGCACCACGGAACTTGAACCAGATTCAGATCTTCGAACTAAATAAAAGTATGTACATTGCTCACTGCATAACCAGCTCCCTAATAGGCAAATACATTTTTGTCAAATGATTGCGACTAGTTGGGATCATTTGGACCGTCCATTGGTCCGTTGGGTCCAAACGATCCCAACTAGTGGTGGTAGGAGACAGGGTGTCATGATATTTATAGATTCATGTAGATATTTCATATTATATTGTACATCTGCAGTTATGTATGAATCATGTGTTTGTCATAATAAAGATTATTATTATTAATCTGCTTAACAAGG
Source organism: Sesamia nonagrioides (assembly GCA_017933935.1). Classification (NCBI taxonomy): domain Eukaryota; kingdom Metazoa; phylum Arthropoda; class Insecta; order Lepidoptera; family Noctuidae; genus Sesamia; species Sesamia nonagrioides. The sequence continues at coordinate 105,277 of JADWQK010002201.1, forward strand.
AAGAACTTATTTTTGTGCCAATAGACACAGGTGATACAGCACTAAAAGAACTTTTAAATAAAACAGTACACTTTTGCGTGACAGTCATGCAAAATAATAATAATAATAAATATATAAGGACAAATCACACAGATTGATCTAGCCCCAAAGTAAGTTCAAGACTTGTGTTATGGGATACTAACTCAACGATACTGTATTTATAATAGATACATATATAGATAAACATCCAAGACCCAGGCCAATTAGGAAGAGACCGTTTTCCATCATGACTTGGCCGGGGATCGAACCCGGGGCCTCCACGTCGCAGGCAGGCGTGTTGACCGCTGCGCCACGGAGGTCGTCAAAAATGACTAAGATCTGGGCATATCTTAAACCGCCCATAGGTCCATTCGGTCCAAACGATCCCAACTACTCGCAATCATTTGACAAAAATGTGTTCGCCGATTAGGGGGTTGGTCATGGACTAAACATCACATTTGCTAACACCCCTACAGTAGTATTATCGTGTGATTAAATAATTATTTTTGTGAAATACCTTCCAGCGGCGCCCGCTCCGGCGGCGGTGGCGGGTGCGGCGGCGTGGGGCCCTGGGCAGGGCTCGCGGCGCGCGTCAACGGGTAGGGCGGGTGTGGCGCTCGGCGCAGGAGCGCCAGGCCGGGCGCGCCGCCGCCCGCGCCCCGCGCCGTCATGCGGGACACGGACGCCACCCAGCCCTCGAACGTCACAGTCTCGCCGCCGCCGGACCACGACTCTTCTAGCAGACATTGTACCTGCGTTGCATGTCAATATGAGCGTCATTTAAAAGAACAAAGCTTACAATACTCAATATTATGAAAATAAAACCGTTTTTAGCCGACTTCAAAAAGGAGGAGGTTACTCAATTCGACCTTATATAATATGCTTTTTTCTTTTTTTATGTTGTTCGCGGATAACTTCGTCGTTTATGAACCGATTTTGATCATTCTTTTTTTGTTGGAAAGAAGATATTTCCAAGGTGGTCCCATGATAAAGACATCAAGATCTGATGTTGGAAGACCAGAGAAATCAAGGGGAACTTTCAAAAATCGTAGGGGCGACTAGTACGTCTTAGTATTTTCATTAAGTATTTTAAAGCACTACAATTTAATAAAGGTCTGGAGTAGATCTGATGATGGAGCCGGGAGACAGTCGAAGGAACTCCTCATAAATTCACAGCAGCTACCTTGTGTTTGGGCTTGATTAATTCGTATTGATAAGAACTTTACACCTAGATGGGTTGTGACTGTACTCCTCACCGGTTTACAATAGCTACTTTGTGTTTGGAATTAATTCATTTATATTGATGAGAACTTTGCACCCATTGGGTTAAAATAATGGTCTGCAGTAAATCTGATGGTGAAGACCATAGGCAATCGAGGGAATTCTTCAAAATTGCGAGTAAAAATTAAAGTAAAGAAAATTACGTCGATTCCCAACTATATTTGCGTCAGCTTCTAGTCTGACCGGATGCAACTGAATACATAGTACTTTTCACAACGAAAAAGTGTAAAATATAAACTTTTTTATAAAAAAAACAACCCACTTCCAAAAACCATTACAAAGTGAAAAATAATTAATTTCGGAATTCGGTGTCAAAAACGAATATACAAAAACCAAAGACACCGATTTAGTATGACGAAATTATGGCGTTTGGCTTATACATACATGAAAACGATACATATAAGGTTCAATACCTCGACAGGCAACGGCTCATAGTTGAGCTCCCCCCCGAGCGGGGGCGACACGAAGCGCGCCCACTCCCAGCGCACGCCTCGCCCCGCCGGCGACGTGACGCTGTAGCATGCACGACGCACGCGACACTCCACACTGCCACCTTCTTAACAGAATAATACACAACGAAGCTCAATACAAATTTATGCCAGGCGGTATTCTAATATTAAGCATACAATCATCTCAGCGTTAATCCCAGTTGCATCCGTAGGTTTTCAGCTTTGGAGTCTGGGGGCCTTTTACCTGTCTAACTGTTGATTTTGGCTAAACTTCGATATTTTCCGTAAAGCGATTGCCGTCTGACCTCCACTACTCAAAGGCGATATCTAAGCATTGCAGTTAAACCAATTGTTAGACTTTTGTTTTGAGGGCTCCAACAACCCGTAACGACTGCCACTAGATGTTCGCATGGCAACCGGGACTAAAGGCTTAACGTGCTTTCCGAGGCACAACCAGACCAGTGCAAATAAACATATTCATGCATACAAATATTTGCACTGTGCGCGAATCGAACCCGCGGCTCCCTGCGCAACGGCCGCGTTCGCTACCGCTACGCCACGGAGGCTGTCAATATTAAGCATGCAATATACTGTCACAATTTACATAGGCACAACAACATTCAAAAGTGTGGCATCTCATACAACATCCTGAACACGTTAGTGTATTAAACATGAAGCCCTGCATGTACTCTATAAGATGTTTTTGCATCTGCACACTATATCATATAATAACTATAACATAAAGTCTTTTTATACAACATTATTTTTTTGTATATGCAAAACACGTGTCGAGTATTTTTAAGTAAAGAATCTATGTACAAAATTTCAAAAGATATCATAAAAAACCACAAAGTTATGAGGCTTTAGACTGCCGTGATATACATAATTATACACATACAGTGGTAAAACAAAATCCATACTAATATTCTAAATGCGAAAGTATCTCTGTCTGTCTGTCCGGCTTTCACGCAAAAACTACTGAACCGATTGTAATGAAATTTTGTACACAGATAGTCTAGAGTCCGAGAAAGGACATAGGCTATATAACATCCCGCTATGCCTAATAGGAGCAGAGCAGTAACAAAAAATGTTACGAAAACGGGAGAAAACGCGGACGTACATATTGCTTCCATTATTTTAACTGGCGCTTATTTAATATCAACTGAGCAATAATTTAAAATGTTGCCAGTGGTCGAGGTGGTTTGTTCTTTTTGGATGTTCCAGGAGGTACACGCGAAACCTATATTTTAAAACTAGCTGTGCCCGCGACTTCGTTCGCGTGGTTGTCGAAAACAAAACAACGTCGTTTAGATAAAAGTAGGCTACATACATATATACTTTATTCAAGAAGGTGGTATAGTATTTTTTTGGACAATAAAGATCCTGACTTTGGTATAGTTGATTACGTTAATGCTACTCTATCTACTATGTTAGCGGTGGAATTACCCGGAACAAATACAAATTCTACGCGAGATTGACCCTGTTCTACTGTTTCTGCTCGTCTTAGTTCATCTATTCTTTCCCTTTCAGATGCAAGATAACTTTTATTGTTTCTTTGTACACCTACATAGCTATTTGTAATCTTTCTTCTCTTTGTGAGAGAGATTCAGACTCGCGTGAAAGAGCGTGTCGCTCTCTGGGTCCGAGGACAGACGTGCTTGGCATTCCTTGATACTCTCTTGGAAGCGCAGATCTGTGGTCCGAGTTCTTTCGAGGGCGTGACGCTCTCGATCAGCTGATAGCCGCTCTTCGCGTTCTTGGATGCTCTCTTGAGAGCGCAAAGTCGCGGTCCGAGTTCTTTGAGAACTTAAGCGCGACTCTTTTTCGGTAAAAGTCTCGGACTGTAGTGAGAGGGCATTACTCTCTCGAACAGCTGACAGCCGTACTTCGCGTTCCTCGATGCTCTCTTGAAACCGCAAAGTCGCGGTCCGTGTTCTTTGCGAACTTAAACGTGACTCCCTTTCAGAGATAGTTTCAAATTCCTGTGAAAGAGCGACGTGCTCACGGTTAGCAGATAACCGTGCTTCGCGATCTTCTTCTGATTCCTGAGACCTACTAAGTCTCATCCTTTTCGCTTTTCGGCTACGTAGCGAAAGGTATGTTTTTTTTCTTTGAGGCATTTTCAAGGAAAATATCAAAGCAATAAACAAAACCTACAACACTTGTGACCGAATAGCTTGCAAACTTAAAAGAACGGTGTGTCAAACAGTCTCGGATGACAACGAATCGTCTGTTCGTGGTCACAACTCAACGAATTGGCAACACTAACTGTAAAACGATTCGCAACTATTCAAACTCAGAAGTAAATACTACTTGTTTCAAATATCAAGGAGCATCTTTACTTCGTACTTTAAACCAGTGACCAAACGACACTAAAAAGCCAATACATCTTTTTCGACCAATTTAGAACATTGATACTTTTCCAAGCAACCAAAGATCTTTTGCGACACACGTAAGAACTTTTAAGACACCCAACAGAACCCAATTTGTCATGTAAACACGGCCGAGGGTGATTCTCGCGCGGAAAATCTAAACTCCGCCATTCAGAAAATGACGCCATTTGCACGACGCCATCTAGCGGATTTGGATTTCAACTGAGGAGAGACTTTTCAAAAGGACTTATTTCTCTTTCAGAGTTCATACAGAAATAAACTCTTTTACAAAGTCGCAAAGACGTATTTCTCTGTAGAGTTCACACAGAAATAAGGCCTTTTGAAAAGTCACTCCTCAATTATCAACATTAGTTCTATTTTTAGTCTCAAGATGTCGTTGCAAGTCATCATCATCATCATCCCAGCGTTAATCCCAGTCGCATCCGCAGTCTTTTCAGCTTTGGAGTCTGGGGTCCGCTTTTACCAGTCCAACTGCTGATATGGCTAAACTTCGACATTTTCCATGAAGCGACAGCCGTCTGACCTCCACAACCCGAAGGCGACATCGAAGCATTGCAGTTATACCAATTGTTGGATTTTTAAGGGCTACAACAACCCGTAACGACTGCCACTAGATGTTCGTATGGCAACCGGGACCAACGGCTTAACGTGCTTTCCGAGGCACGACCAGACCAGTGCAAATATTCATATTCATGCATACAAATACTTGCACTATGCGGGGATCGAACCCGCGCCACCTTGCGCAGCGGCCGCGTCCGCTACCGCTACGCCACGGAGGCTTTCGAGATCGTTGCAAGATGGTCGGATCGTCGGAAGATGTCGTTGCAAGTACTAAACTGAATTGCGTGTTGTAATATTTTACTTCTTGAACTCACTAAATTAATCATATCTTTTGATAGAGTGAACCGATTTCGATGAAACAAAAACTATGTTATACCTCAAGTTACGTACAACTTTTGTATACAAAGATTGTCTGCATTGAATTCGTAGATTTTACGTGATGCGCGCACAAACAAACAGACAAAAATTGCCGCACGACAGGTAGCCCTTGTGACTGTGATTCGTTGGTGGGAGAAGTGGTGGGCGGCGTCCGACGTGACGGCACAGTGATGACATGTGCGTGAGCTGCGCACGGTACTGGAGAGTACTTAGATATTGCAACAACAATTTATTATTCTAAAAAAAAAAAACTAAAATTAATGTACCCTAAGTTACTCCTTATTACATAAGCTATATGCCAGTGAAAGTCCCGTCCAAATCGGTCCAGCCGTTCCAGAGATTAGCCGGAACAAACAGACAGACAGACAGACAAAAATTTTAAAAATATGTATTTTGGTATGTGTACCATATATATATACATATGCATGTAGTAGAAAGCGGTTATTTTAATATTACAAACAGACACTCCAATTTTATTTATTTGTATAGATTAATATTAGCTCAAAACCGGAAAGATAAAGGAATTGCTGTTGCAGTTGCTTCTTCGGGAACAACGGCTACATTACTTAACAGGGGACTAACTGCATACTAAGTTCTAAAGTTAGCACTGAACTTAGCTCATGAGGAAATGCTGGTATGCAACATTAGTATAAGCAGTGAGTGAAGAATGTTACAGCAGTGTAATTTGATGTGATTACTAGGGGTACGCCGGCAGATGAAGATGAAGATCGTATGCCAACTAACAGGAACGGTATGATTACACTAAGTCATGAGTTCTTTCAAATTGTGGATAGCTCAGATGACCTATCAAATAATATCCACACGGAATTTTGGCGCCGACTAATGAAATAGTTAATAAAATAAATGAACAAATGAAATAGTTAATAAAGGAATTGTTATCGAATACCTCTCAGTGGACAATATAATGGACACTGAACAAGTTACATCATACCCTATAGAATTTCAACTCTTTAGAATTCCAAGTGAAGTGAATGAAGTCCACATACGGAGTCGCGGGCAACAACTAGTGTAATATAGTTTACTTCACATATGTTAATTTTACTTAGAACATATTGCACCCCTGCACAGAGGGACGGGGGAGACTGTCTCACTGTGCACACGTGCGTAGTACTATGATCTACTGTGAACTATGTTGTGCACTGGGCAGCCAAAATGTAATTGGGAAAATATAACAGTGTAAAAATAATTGGAATTATTTAGTTGCTTATTCTGAACAAACTATATTCAGATTTTATATAAAGCCAAACATAACGCTGTATATACTTTGACATTGTTTTTTTTTTTTTTTTTATTTTGTTTTGCAAGAGTGCCTCACCACTACTACAATCAGTTCATAATGAGACATACTTTTAATTATTTGTTGTGAGTTTGCAGTTAGCAGTCAGCAGTTAGTTACCTGGAGTATCTAAACACTGTGTCAGTGTCCTGAGGTTCACATAATGTCCTTTCAAGGCTGGGTCAGCATCCGCAAGCACTACTCTTGTCAATTTCTTAGCATGTGCTCGTTCAAGTGTCCGTGTGACACTTGGAGTATGTGGCAGCCACTGTCCATTACACTGCCATTCCCACACCACTACGCAATGAACTGACGACATCCCAAATTATGACATTTGACCTGTAAGAATAACGTTTTATCAAAATCATTTAGAAGTGTAACCAATGTAAGTATTATATGGTAGCATTTAGAGCACAGAATTTGTAAAACAACAGAAACTGACAATTATACAATAATAATAATACAATAGAAGATACAATACAAGACGGCACAGTTGACATCTGTCGGGCATGTCACAGGCCAGGGGAATCAATAAGGCATATTATCTCCGGATGTTCTCGTCTAGCTAACGGAGAGTACTTGCATAGACACAACCTTGTAGCTAGGATAATTCATCAGCAACTTGCTCTTAAATACAACCTTGTGGAATTGGAGGTGCCGTACTACAGGTATATGCCCAACCCAGTTCTCGAAAATGGCCATATCACATTGTACTGGGATCGATCCATCATCACTGACAGGACTATTGTTGCCAATAAGCCTGATATAGTGATGGTGGATCAATCAGAGCGGCGTGCAATGATTGTTGACATAACCATCCCACTTGATGAGAACCTCGTGAAAGCCGAGAAAGATAAACAAATCAAGTATCTTGACTTGGCTCACGAGGTTGTCAACATGTGGGAGGTGGATTCAGCTATCATTGTACCGATAGTCGTGACAGGGAATGGCTTAATAGCCAAGAGCCTCGACCAACACCTTAGGACGCTCTCGTTAGGCAGCTGGATCAAGGGCTTGATTCAGAAAGCTGTAATTCTGGACACGGCTCGCGTTGTCAGGAAGTTCCTCTCTCTGGAGCCCTGACTGCCGGTTGCTTGGACCCTGTTCCCGATACTGGTGGGCTACTATTTTTTATATTTTAAATGTTTTTTATATATTTATATAAATATTTAAAAACGTAAATCATATGTATGTAAAATAAATAAACGAATACAATAGTAATACATAATTAAGTAAAATCAAAAGAGTTAAGTTTTTAAACAAGACCATTGGTAAAATGTGTAGAGAATGAAAATTACTGCAGGACACTAAAAATTAGGACACCAATGGTCAGCTTATAGTTTATATTTATAAGATCCTTTTCCTCTATAGCCCTGATATAGTTAGTTTATACATCACAAGTAAACATGCAGCCCAATTATAAACATTATGGATGGCAAAAATATAACCATTCGATTTACCGTGTTTGTTTATGACAGTATATCAGAATGTTTACACAGTTTCGGACTAATGTACCACTGAGAATCAACATAAATGGTCCAAGATTTCCACGTCAATAATGAAATGAGCGCTCACCTGTATTCATGAAATAATCGAAACTATCTCTAGGACACCGACTGCCGTTTGATATTTGGATACCAGATTACATTTTCGTATGGATTAATTATCAACAACGACCACTTGATGCTACTGGTCATAGCGTTCAAGCCATTTGAGGAAAGTGGAAACAACTCTTGGAATATCGTAAAACGGCAAACGCTTTCTTTTCACGCACTTGTAATCGTTACGCCTTATCTTGAGGTTTTGCTCGAAAGAGTTGATAAAATAATATAAATTACTTTCGAAACAACTAATTATCAAAAGTTTAATACACAGAGTAAAAAAAATAAAAAGATGAATGAAAAGGTATAATTTCTATACATGAACAAATGACAGCTAGGTTGCGTTCACAGAGTACATTATGGTTGCGTTCATTTTCAAAACCGGTCACAATGAAGTATGAGTATGAACCTATTGATTACTTGCTCTGTGACAATCTTGTGACAATAAATAACTACATAATGCAAATAATAACTTGCACAGAGTACTTTTTTATACATAATAACTTGGTAGCCATCGCAACGACAGCTTTATTTGTTTTATAACATTAACAAGTTTTTAATTTAGCAATGTGATGTGAGTGTGACTGTACTGCTGACTACAGTAATAAAATAATTGTAGACATCATCATCTGCCTACTCTTTTCCCAACTATGCTCTGGTCGACTACCAAGTACCAATCTACCCGGATTCAGCTATCATAATCTCAGTATTTTACATGGTGGGGCAGTTTAACTGACCTCTACAACCCCGTTACTGGATAATGCGATACTCCTTGATAAGACCGGTGGTCATACTTTCAGACGTCTGAGTTCTGTCTGAGAACTGTAGTCTAGTTGCGCCCCGCGTATGTTTCGATCCCGTAGGAATATCGGGATAAACAATATCTGTGTCTTTCCTGGTTATAAATCATCTGTGTGCCAAATTATGTACATACAAATTAGTAATGGGTGTACACAGCTTGCGGCCTAGGGGTGGGAAGTTAAGCCTAAGGGTGGGCAAGACTGGCCTTTCGGGGGGAAGTCAAATTTTTTGAGTGTGTAATCTTTGTGTGTCGGACACGGTTTTCACACCAGGGCAGCTTCTAATGCTGTACAAAGCACAGGTCCGTTCGTGTGTGGAATACTGCAGCCAAATTTAGGCTGGTACTGCTAAGTGTTACCTGGCCATTTTGGATTCAGTGGATAGGCATGCTAAGAGGCTGATTGGTGACCCTGATTTTACTCGTGATGGTCTCCAAAGCCTAGAGCACAGGCGTAGAGTAGCCAGCCTTTCGGTGTTCTATAGGATGCATTTTGGGGAGTGTGCGAGGGAATTGCATGATTTAATTCCACCATCGGACGACCCGTCGTACAGTGAGTTTCCACCCTTACGTTGTTAACACCACCACGATCCGGACAAAGCGTTTCGCCACCTCCTTTATACCGCGTACATCGAGGCACTGGAAAAATTTGCCAGCGGCGGTGTTTCCGTCGGGCTACAATTTCAGTGTCTTCCAGGCTAGAGTGAATAGGCTCTTAATAAACTAGTGCGTTTTACTATCAACGATTGCGTCACAAATTAGTTCAGTTATTCAGTAGTTTAGCCTAGGTGTGAGTCGTTACGCCTTTTTCAAGAAACGTAACATAAGCAGTTAGTTGGTCGGAGTTACCTGTTATAAAAACGAGTTATTTTTGTAGCTAGTTATTTTCATTCAGCTACTGTGATTGCTTAGATAATTATACGTCCACCAACTATACAGTTACTCGCGAAACGAAACTAAATTAAATCACTCTCTATAGTGTGTCTTGTTATACAACGTGTTATTTTTGTAGCCAGTTATTTTCATTCAGCTACTGTGATTGCTTAGATAATTATACGTCCACCAACTATACAGTTACTCGCGAAACGAAACTAAATTAAATCACTCTCTTGAGTGTGTCTTGTTATACAACGTGTTATTTTTGTAGCTAGTTATTTTCATTCAGCTATGTAAAGAAAACCCTGTCCGACCCGTGAAGGTGTTATTAGGTATCGATAACAGATTCTAATAATGCATACAAAACCTGGCTAACCTTAAAAAAAAATTACCCCCTAAAAAATAAATACTATTTTGTAAAAGGTATACTCACAGTCACGAATGACAATACAGTGCGCGAGTGACGAAACAGGTCACGCGCTTATTCGTGGCGGTGTTAAAGGTCATGTACTCGCATGACCTCATGCATGACCTTCCACACTTGCATATGGTTAGTGCCCAGCTCTCGTGCCACAAAACGAGTACTCACACACGGGTCCGGGATACAAAACGGATCTCATAATCTCTACGAGCTTCTGCATAAATGCAGTCACTAATCACACCCAGACACATGAGTATGTTAGAATACTCTACCTACGTTAGAAAACGACTTGATGACACAATAAACGATACGTCTACACCGACTCAAAGCCGTTACAGGTTTGCATGCACATGCTCACCGCGGCTAGATAAATAGAAGCCGCCAAAGAATGAAAGGTAAGCCGACAATTATACCGGGTGTTGTCACTTTTTAGAAATTTACCAGATTTTGGGGAAGATAGAGTAAATTCACGCAAAAAAAGGATTGTTTCAAAATTGATTTCTATTGTTATTATAATGATTATGCAAAATTTCAAATATTATTTGGTCATATGATTACCTAACCTTTATTATCCTTATGGGTCGGACGGGGTTTACTTTACATATTGTATAATTATACGTCCACCAACTATACAGTTACTCACGAAACGAAACTAAATTAAATCACTTTCTTGAGGGTGTAGCGATACAGTTAAATCAATAAATTATGCCGGTGTGATGCATGATACAGCTATGGTATAACGTGTTTAAGAGATAACGCATTTGAAAAAATAACTACTTTTCAATTTGAGTCGTAATTAGCTATTCAGTTACACATCGCGTCACTGGTTACGTTAAATAACGACCATGTCTAGTTTAGCCGTGAAAGTAGAGCAAACAAACAAACTCACTTTCACATTTAAAAAAAGGCACTTAATGGTTAATAACCTGGGGCAGTAGTCCCGACATTGCTAACGACGCTGTCGCAAATTATAAATTCGTTAAATAATGCCAAAAATAAGTCTCTACAACCGAGATACCGATGTCGGTATGCTAGCGAAGTGCGTATTTAAAAATCAGTTTCATCAAAGACAAGTTATTGGCTATAATTTAAATTTCTTGAATGCAGGGAAAATTGACTATAGTATACAAAATATAACAAAATTCGGTAGGATATTGATTCCAATCGACAATTTTGAAAGTTTAGAATCTAGACCACCAAATATCGCTACAAACGTATTGACAGGACTTTGCGACCGATATTGATCGTAAGGTGATCGTTATGTTTAACAAAATAAATGATTGATTGAATATTGATTATTAATGTCGAGACTGCTGCTCCAGGTATAATAGCGTTTCAGTACTAAGTAAATATCAGTTGTACATACTAATTCCATGGATTGTATTAAATTTAGCTCGATTGCCCGTAGGGATACAACATCGCTCATAAAAAACATCGATATCAGAACATCGATATTTTGAAAAATGAAACATCGATGATAGTAATAGCGACGGTTATGAACGATATATCGATATTTTGATCAATGTTTTTTTAGCATAAATGAGACACTACTTAATTTGTTTAAACATTTATTTTTAAAGAATTATAATTTTTGATCTTAGCAGAAAACAAGTAGGTATTTATTTTTTTTAACAAAGAATTTAAAAATAATAATTTTGACAACCTGGTGCCTTGTAAACGGTTTCCCCAAGGGGTATTGTAGCTCCAACTTTAGAAAATAACCGCTCACTAAGTAGGTACCAAAGTTGTGTGTGAGCGAGCAAAGCAACTGCTTCGTTTTGCGCACGTTTGTATTGCCGAGCGAACGAGCGAGACACTAATAGAATAACCTAAGCTTCCGACTAAAAGGAATATATGTTTGTGTGTGTAGCTGAAATCGTTCATAAAACATCGTTCATGAAGAACGATGTTACATCGATGTTTCGATATCGATTTTAAAACATTGATTATTATTAACGATATATCGATGTTTGAAAAACATCGATGTATCGTTTGCATCTCTTATTGCCCGCCATGGCGCCATCTTTGTTGCTTTATTGATTGACGTTGAGTTGAAACTACGGTGCAGATTAATTTTATAATAATTTTACCAAAAGGTATCAAAATAAGTGCTTTTAAACCAATCAAGATATTTCAGCAATTCACAACAATGGCCTTCAATAAACAATGTGAGTTAAAATGTGTGAGACTCCTCCGAACTTAACTTTATAACCTGGCGAAATTCATGAAACTGAAAATGGTATTTTATCAGTAGTCATTAAGTGAATGTATGGCTCCGTGTATTTAAAATGAAGCACTAAAATGATTATTATATAGTAACTCTGTATTGCAATAAATGTCCTTTTGGCATTATGCTGCATTTTGAGAGACTGGACTGAGCAACAATAAAACAGTCGAAGTATTGATCTGTACTGTACCAGCTATCGCCCGCCGCCCGCCCGCATAATGGCAAATTCGTCACAATTTACTATTGATAAATAATACACACAGATTTCTTTTTAGATACTCAGGCTTTCTTGGCTCAGTAAACATTTTTATTAGAAAACAATAAATGTATAGAATATAGATAGTAATTATAAATATATTTCTACTAACTAAAGACCTACTTTTGAATTTCATAAACATGTATTCTGTATTTAACTAGATAACTTAGACTAATATGTAATTGTAAAGAGTTTACTTCCAGTAATTTGATAAATATTTTATAGGACAGTGTTGACTGATGTCATATAATTTATTGGATTATAGAATAGTTTTTTTTTTTTTACTAAAGAGTGCTTTGTAATTGGACAAAGTACAATCCAATGATAACATTATAATGAACACATGCAAGGCTGCACCACTCCTCATCAGTCATCACCATAGCTCGGAATAGGTAGAGTGAATTGGGGTCATTGATCGGAAACGTATATATTAATATGGACATTCCTCCGGATTTACGGAATTGGTTGATTATTAAAAAAATATGTATAAGTTATATTAAGTCGTAATACTGTTTGATTTTGCCATACCCATCGTTGGAGGCTAAAAATAAAATATTGATATGTATTAGTGCTTCGATCGGAATTTTATTCTTTTTATTTTTCAACAAGTAAATAATAAATTAGTTTAGTTTTGTTATCTTCCTTTAAATGAATTGAGTAGTAATAATGTCACTACCAACATTAACAATATCTACTTGGATCCGGAATTACACTCCGGTAAAATGGCTTATTCAAGTTATTTTTACCAAAAATCACTCTACCTATTCCGACCTATGTTCATCACGTCATGTAGTCAAATTCATAATAAGTAATGAAAATAAAATAAAATACCCGTATACTATCAAGTCCTATTATTATGCTGGCTGTCTCCAAATGGGGCAACCTTGAGGCATTCAACACTGCCGAAACACAAGCGAGTCTGTTCTCCGCCAAAAGGAGCCCATTCACTGTGGCTCCTACTTTTCGGAATGTATCCTTGCAGTGCATCAATCGCCAGCTTTTGGGAGTTGAGATTTCCTTAACCTTAAATTTTGGGCAGTTCATTGAGCCCACAGCCAAAGTGGCTGTCAGGAACCTTGGTGTTATTGCAAAGGTCTGGCGGTACTTCACACCAGAACAGCTTCTAATGTTCAAAGCATAGGTCTGTTTGTGTGTGAATTACTGCAATCACTTTTGAGCTAGTGCTGCAAAATGCCACCTAACAACTTTAGATTCAGTGAAGAGGCCTGCGACAAGGTTAGTTGGCTACCCAGATTTAGTTCAAAACGGTTGCCAAAGCTTGGAGTACAGGCGAAGCGTAGCCAGCCTGTCGGTGTTCTATAGGATGCCTTTTGGAGAGTGTACTCTTAATAAACTAGCGTGCTTTACGATCAACAATTACAACACTGCTTACCATCAGGCGGGATTGCAGTCATGCACTAGTTTATAATATGTAAAAAAAAAGAAAAGTTACCGTACTTCTATGATGTAATTTATTTATTTATATATACCACATTATATAGTTACCTATAATTGTATTTACTACTTATTTGGGTTACCCTCGAGTTTGTTTCTTTCTCTCTTCTCAGAGTACTCTTGCAACACCAGACTCATCTAGTTTTGAAACATTTTTTTTTCTTGATGTTTTGATGTGGTTTCCCACCCCATCTTATGTAGGTATATCTACCCATTCCGCAATACAGATAGCTAAGAATAATCAAGTGTTATGCACAATCCAAATACAGCAAATTTTTCTCGTCTTTCACAGATAACACTAGATTTTCGGGACGCTTCAACACACCAGGACAATTCGTATCTGCTGGAGAGGTAACTTAATCAAATAGAATTTTTATTAATTCATTGGTCATCTGAACGGATAGTAACAAGATTATTTTATAAATTGTTACATTGCAGTCGATGTTAATTATACATATTTTGTATACAAATATTTTTTCGTGATGAACAACGCGTTACAAAAAAATGATAAGCAGCTATTTTGCAAGCGACATAGCTCAGCATTCTGGGTTCGAGGCATAGTGCTATTGGGTGTTTCTGTAAGACTACAATCATCACTACTATCAGCCTGTATATAGCAAACCACTGCTGGCCTTAGGACTCTCTTTTTGCGAGCAGATTTAACACGATTGTCGGCAAATCACATCAAAATTCATTCATCATTTATTCAAATTTGTGAGAATTTGCACTTTTTGATGTCAAATCTATAGAGCAACAAACTCCTCTCAGCACAGTTGTCTGTTCTGTTGAAAAACCAGATGCTTCGAGCCATCCTGTTCAGGGAAAAACCAGATGCTTCGAGCCATCCTGTTCAGGGAAAGCTCAACAGCAGATTTAAACTTAGAATCAGTACCTTGTAGTAGCCTGTCTTATTATGTGAGGCTGATGATGCTATAGACATTTATTAGTAAAATGTTTCATTTTTTTTTGTTGGTATCTAATATAAATTTAAATAAGTGTTTTATTTTTATATTCTGTAAATTTGATTACCACTCAACAAAGAGTAATAAAATAAATGATATAAATTCGTAATGTCTGTTACCACAGTTCCTTGGCGAGCCGCGAGAGCCCTGGTACTGGCCACATTAAGTCTTCAGCTATCCTCTGACTGAGCTCAAGTCCTGCACATCTTCTACTAACATCGTATGAGATCAATGCAAACCAGAAACTTGCTAACCGTCTCTTAGGATGTTTGGTATCCACCAGGGCTTAGAATGAATGATTAATGCGCCTGTGGTGAGAGTCACATGGTGTCGATGCGAGACTCTCAGAGGATAGCTCTGCGGTTTGAGAACGTGGTATGGTCACGAAGCAAATAATTCGTAAACATACACCATTCTCTAGACTTAAGTAGACGTAAGCTGCTCCGGATTTCTAGCATGTGACAACCCTCTGAAATTGTAACTAAGACATTTTCTTGATACTGTAATACCATATGGTCTCAATTGGTGAAACAATGAAGTTATAATTTTACTGGGTGACAGACATGATAGGAATATGGATGTTGATGGGTGATGTGAGCCCACCATCACTGAGTATGAGATGACGGAAAACTGATTTATTCCAAACTGTGCCTTGTTTCGTACAGTTTCATGTTTGCTTCTTCCATCCACTTTTTATTAGTTATCCGCGCACTCCTAATTTGTAACTCTCATTGGCTACAATTTCGGCAGCAGTATGCCGTTTTCTTATAAGTTTGAATTTGATGCGTTTGGATGCATGAATGAGCGAGTGAGTGGTGGAGCGCATCTCCCACTCGGCTGCAAGACGCCAGTTGGTGTCGGGCGGGCTGCACTCGGACGTCGACCGGAAACATTGGCAAGACCCTACACCAAAATACTGCTCATCAGTGAGTATCTTAACCTTTCTGCGTAATCGGTGCACCATGTTCTGCGTCCGATCCGCATACCACACAATACGGTTCGCCATACTGTATGAGCTGATTTCTAGTACGAACCCAAGTTGTACTTGTGTGTTACCCGTATTTTATTTCTCGCGGATGAAAGTTGTTGCATGAGCATTTGGCTCATTTAACCAAACGCTCATGAGCCGACGGTGCTGGACGTTTGGATGGACGAGCTGACTGGACTGTTTGCATCTGAATGTTATCGTCGCGGGCTTGTTGAAGGGTATACCTAAGTAGACGTTGTGCATACTTGGTGTCTCAATTTGTCCTCTGTCGTTAGACGTTCGGGCAGTCGCCGCGCAAACAGCAGCAGCAACAGAACCTGCAGCCAGTTCAGGTGAGTCCAGTGTGTAGAAATCACACAGCACAGTGCGCCTCCTCGAACAAACAGCAGCAGCAACAGAACCTGCAGCTAGTTCAGGTGAGACCAGTGTGTAGAACTCACACAGCACAGTGCGCCTCCTCGAACAAACAGCAGCAGCAACAGAACCTACAGCCAGTTCAGGTGAGTCCAGTGTGTAGAACTCACACAGCACAGTGCGCCTCCTCGAACAAACAGCAGCAGCAACAGAACCTGCAGCTAGTTCAGGTGAGACCAGTGTGTAGAACTCACACAGCACAGTGCGCCTCCTCGAACAAACATCAGCAGCAACAGAACCTGCAGCTAGTTCAGGTGAGACCAGTGTGTAGAACTCACACAGCACAGTGCGCCTCCTCGAACAAACAGCAGCAGCAACAGAACCTGCAGCTAGTTCAGGTGAGACCAGTGTGTAGAACTCACACAGCACAGTGCGCCTCCTCGAACAAACAGCAGCAGCAACAGAACCTGCAGCTAGTTCAGGTGAGACCAGTGTGTAGACCTCACACAGCACAGTGCGACTCCTCGAACAAACAGCAGCAGCAACAGAACCTGCAGCTAGTTCAGGTGAGACCAGTGTGTAGAACTCACACAGCACAGCTAGTTCAGGTGAGACCAGTGTGTAGAACTCACACAGCACAGTGCGCCTCCTCGAACAAACAGCAGCAGCAACAGAACCTGCAGCTAGTTCAGGTGAGACCAGTGTGTAGAACTCACACAGCACAGTGCGCCTCCTCGAACAAACAGCAGCAGCAACAGAACCTGCAGCTAGTTCAGGTGAGACCAGTGTGTAGAACTCACACAGCACAGTGCGACTCCTCGAACACCTCAAACGACTATTTAGAACTACTATACCATTTTAATTGAACCCTTAGCTCCATATGTTAGACGCACCGAGTTTCCTCGCCACACGTACATGCCCCAGAAACATCCTACTTAAGTAAAGTCATAGGATATTCATTATAAATGCTGTGCTGTAATACTAGTTAATAATTTTAGGATAAAATCACAAAGGGCTGTGGATTTTTTAAATAATAAATAAATAGAACAGCACAGTACTCTTACATGCTTTTTATTAGCTTCACTTGTATGTTTGCTTGCTTGTTTGTTTGTTTGTCCGTCTCTAACAGCCAGTTTCTTCATCAAAAGTAATAGCTAAAGTAACGTCATAAAGTAAAAGTAACGGTCAAATCGTTTCTTCACAATTTTAACTGATGGTTTAACTGTAACTTTTGCCTTTAACTTTTACTGCTCATTGAGCGGCAGTAAAAGCTAAAGTCACTGTCATTTTGACAAAGTTGTAGTTTAAATAGATGTTTAGTTTAGTATTAAAATGTTATGATGAACTTCATCCAGTGAAAGTTGAAGTTCATCAGACGATGAAGTTATCGTTAGTTATTTAACGCGTAGACGTAAAAAGTTTAATATTCTCAAAGATCATTTTTTATGGGACGAAGCTGATTTTCTGTTCCAATACATAATTTCAAAGGAAACAGTTACATACCTCAGCCTATTATTACAAGATAAATTGACGCCAACCACTGCAAAGTAAGTTTATTTTTCAGTTTGCATTTAACACAATTACCAATAGGTACTTATAGAATCAACTATATTCTTACCAACCTATTTTAGGAACGAACCAACTTATTTTTGGTACAAAAGTCGTAAAGTCGTCATTTTAATAAAATAAATGCATTTTTTTCCAAAGTTATTGTTTTATTTACCTATTAACACATTATTGTACAATAATCAAGTAAAATACCAGACATTTCTATACATATTTTGCATCTGCAAGCTGAACAAAAACACTGCTCAGGTAGTCAACCTTTATAAAGAATATAATGGCAATTAATTTTTGGCATTACTTGTCAGTGGATATTACGTGTTGTCATAAGCAAAAAAGGGTCCCCACGTTTTTTTGGGGTAATTACGATGTTTGTCTTGTGGTAACCCTATTGACTTTTAGTTTAGCTGTTACTTTGATGAAGAAACACATTTGCTGTAATATCAGTAATAGTCAAGTAAAAGTTAATACTTTTACTGATACTTTTAGTTGTTGGTGAAGAAACTGGCTGTAACTCTTTGGACTACGAGTGAGCGGCTCATTACTGTAAAATGTCCCACCGTTTTCAATACGTTCGTTGGCCGAGCGGTCTAAGGCGCGCGTCTTCAGTGACGTCAGCAATCGTGGGTTCTACTCCCGGCCACGCCGAAAAAAATAATGTTTTATTCCGGCAAATGCTAAGATTTTATACGTACATGTAACTGTAAGTGATTCTAAGTTTTCCTTGTGACGCTGTAACTCCAAATAGTTATCACAGATGGTAACAGATAGCGTCGGTAACTCGTTTCCCTATGATAAGTAGGAATGTTTATTTGTGATTTGTGCATGGTTTAATGTTTGAGACAAACAGAGCCCGAGTGACAATTCCTGGTCAATGAGCTAGGTATACCGCAGCTGCTGACACCATACTTGTCCCCTTGTACTTTTTTAAACTATATTTTTTATGATTTATATTAAAAACAAAAGCGTAATGGTGACTTAGTGAGTATTTTATTTAACTGCAGCTGAAGGAAGAAGACGTGAAGATGGACGACGTGGAGGTGGTCGCGTCGGCGCCCTCCAACGACGACGACAGCAGCTCGGTGTCGCGCCCGCACTGGATGAAGAGCAAGCTGCCCGGAGGTGAGGCCCACATACACACTACTTATTGACTTCTGCAAACGAAATTATATCAATCAAATATTTATTAATGATAAACACAAATATGTATTAAACTGGCTTAAATTAACACTGAGAAATCATGACTTTAGAGCTAGATTACCTGTGGTTACCAATGGTTCAGGTCCAGTGACGTAAGGATACAATGTAGTTTTATGAAAAAAAAAAAAAACTGTAATCACAGGTGAACATTAAAAGTGACAATAAAACAATACAAATATAATATAAAGATGATGTTTTCCTTCACCTAGGCTTGATATTGTGTTATTTGGATTACAGTGAAGAAAGTCAGCAACAGAGAGCGTCGTCGCCGCCAGAATGAGAACCTGCGACGCTTGCTGACTCCTAAGAACGCACTCATGGTGCTCAACGAGATGATGCCCAATGAGCAGGTGGCTAATGTTAGTGTTGAGGACTTCCACCAGTCACCGCCCACAGTAGTCTACACTCAGGAAAAAATCTCAACACAAAACCATAATGTTGTTTTAGCCTATGATAAATAAGATACAGCTAAGTGTAGCCACCGGTGTCAGCCACACACCTACTTCTAACTGAACATAGTAGGTAGTTATAGCCTAGGCTGCACCTAGTTGTCCATTACGTTTATAAAATCACTTAAACACTTTTATTTTTAACCAAAATAATTATAAACATCAATGTGCGTAGGCGCAATGCAGCAAGTCACTTCCCTACAATCAATGTATTGCCGAAAGCATAGTTATGATGCGTATACCTATAGGGTGTGTATGAGAGGTAGCCGTAAGTACTATTTTCATGTTTATCCGCGGTATCCACATTTGGAGACCTTTTTCTCAATAACATCGTGTTGCTATATTTTAATATTTGACAAGTGTGTGCCACTAAAAGAAAAAAACACGTACTTTATTATTTTCACCTAAGATCTTATCTTTGGATGGTGATTGAAAAATCTCCCTAATTACAGAATCATTTAGAACACTCTTATCTCCGGTTTGATGTGCGTGGACTATGAAGTTTTTCTCTACATCCCTTCGCGTACCCCCATCCTTTATAATTATAATATAGCAGACTGCAGTAGAATGTCAACGTACCAGAGTATAGATAATAGTACACACGTCTACATGTATTCCATTGTCTATGAGTTTGTTTACGTTTGCATTTTTCGCCAGCAATTCAAAGTAGAGCCTTCGGCCACTACTAACCAGTTCTACAAGACGGCCAACGCGCACAATTTCTGCGCAGACCTCACTATCGACGGCAACAACTACAAAGGATACGGTGAGATCTGCATACTACAATATATTATACTTACTACAGTTATTAACGCACCAGTGTGGCTACCATGAGTTTTCGTTACGAAGACTCGACTCGTTGATTGGCCCGCTTCAAGGTTGTGAGAACTCTCAACCAATGAGAGCGCCAAATGCAGTCGATGCCGATGATCGAGTCTCTTAATGAAAACTAATGGTAGTCACACTGATCCACACGTTGTGCTGGTTCGCTTCTTTTTCACAGCAAAATAGTGCCGCAATAGGAAGCACAAGTTGCCAGTGACAACAAACGATCTTATTGCGGATGAATGGACTAAGATTTTGTGTGCATGTTAGAAGTGCTATTGAGACAGATTTATGAAAGTGTAGATTACTTTTTTTTTCTGAAAAAGATTTTTTTATATTTTTTCCTTTATGCGTACAAACCGCCTCCACATAAAACCCAATGTTTACCTCTCCGCTTCCCAAACAACACACGTAACCACAACAAGCACATGTGTTCTACGAGACACATGCGCTGCGACAGGGGCACGCCTCTTTGCTACTTGCATTATTATTAAGATTTCTGTGGTAGCAGCCGTTGAGGAATAATAACACACTTGTTCAATTCTCTAGGTGACAACAAGCTAATGGCCCGTAACGCAGCCGCTGAGCAGGCGATACGAGATCTCATCATAAAGAAGATGAATAAAGTCTTATCTAATGATGGTTGTGAGTTGTTTTATGTCATTATTACTTAGCTACCGCAATACGTACCCGTCCGTGCTTCAAAAGCACGCAAGCCCAGTTATTGGGTAATAATAATACCCTTTTAGTGAGCAAAAGGGTATCGTATCACTCAATAAGTCATTTTGGAAATTGGTGATTGGAAACCGACCAAAACAACCGATAACGTTTTTGAATTAACCTTTTTATCAGTTGAAAATATTTTTAAAGCGACTTAAAATTAGAGTTTCCAGTTTAAGTATTTTAACAATGCAATTAAAACACATAAGCAGTAGAGAATGGTATTCGTAGGTACTTTTTGAGGTAGTGATCTATCTATTATATAAACCACTAGCTGCACGCCGTGGATTCACCCGCGTAGGTTTAGATATTTTATATGCCCCGACCAATAGGATGGTCGTAGCGTGATGTTATATAGCCTAAAGCCTTCCTGAATTAATGGGCTATCCAACGCAAAAATATTTTTTCAAATCGGACCAGTAATTCCTGAGATTAGCGCGTTCAAATAAACAAACAAACTCTTCAGCTTTGTATATTGGTATAGATTTTTTTATAATTTAACCAAATTTTTATGGATCACTGTTGATATCCATTGTCGGATTATTGACCGAAAAGGCAACGTATAACACGAAAGATCTTTAATAGAACCCTAAATAAAATAAATAAATATTTCGTTAGCAACGACGTCATCAGTCATGCCCGACTCGGGCTCCACAAACGGCGACGCGGGCACCAACGAGGAAGCCCTGCCGATGATCCAGCTGGCTTCCTTCGCGCTGCACAAGTTGTTCACTGAGTGGGAGTACGAGGGCCACAAGGTGCCGCAGCTCAAGCCATCCTCGATCTTGGTACGTACCCTAGTTATAGTTAGCCGATGTTTAGAAGCCAATTGGAATGTGTGCTCTGGGAAATACGTAAATGATAATAGTGGCCGCACACAGGCCGCCAACTCACAATTTTTTTAAATGTCTGAAAAATGGTTAAAGTATTATACACTTCTGGACACTTCTATTGGCCCACCTTAGAGTTTAGGTTTCGATGGCCCCTACCGAAATATGATTGCTAGATTGAACAAAACCTATTGATGCAGTTACACCTGATACATTTTACCATCTTTTTCAATCGTATTGTTTTAAAGTTGAATTCAGAATACCATACCGCCATCGGATATGCGCCTTGTTAAAGGCAATTGATTTTTGAATAAAAAACAGGTTTTATCAAGTAAAGGTTTAATTTAATAACGGGTGTTGCCTCCATGGGCATCTACCACAGCTCTCATACGATTAGGCATAAAGTTTGTCAACCGCTCTATGAAATTTTGAGGGATCAGCTCCCATTCCTCTTCTATGGCAGTTTTCAACTCCTGCATCGTCTGGGCAACTGGCTGACGAGCCCTAACACGTCTGTTTAGCTCGTCCCACATGTGCTCAATGGGGTTCATGTCTGGGCTTCTGGCTGGCCATTCCATAACTGTGATGTTCACATCCCGAAGATATTCCCTGACGATGCCGGCCATATTGGCTCTTGCATTATCATGCATAAAAAGGAAATTTGGGCCCACATAGTTCGCGTATAGTATCACGTGAGATTCTAAGCACTCACGAATGTACCCTTCAGCATTTAATGTTGGCAGCCGTGGTCCTGTAACCACCTCAAGTTGAGTTTTGCCGCTCGCGGATATACCGCCCCAGACAGTCCATGAGCCACCGCCATAAGCAACCCTCTCTTCAAAGCAGCATTGTGCGAAACGCTCTCCCTTACGTCGGTAGACATTCTTCCTTCCATCATTGCCATGTAACACAATTTTAGACTCCTCTGAAAAGAGTACACGGCTCCAATCTTGATGTGTCTAATGTAAATGAGTGCGTGGGAAATGAAGGCGCGCTGTTCGGTGGGTTCGCGTTAGTTTGGGCCCATTAGCTGGCTTGTGTGGTACCATATCGCGTTCTTTTAACCTTCTCCGAACAGTTCGAGCGCTCGCAGGTACTCCGTGGAAGTCGCGAAGTTGGTTTTGTATCTCAATGGAGGTAAGGTAACGATTCCTCAAGCTGATCGTCAAGATGAATCGATCCTGCCTTTCAGTTGTGACCCGAGATCGTGGCCTTCCTTGGCGACGAACAAAGCCGCCAGTCTCTAGGTACCTCCGATAAACATTTCGGACCGCAGAACGACTTAAATTAAGTTGAGCACTCACATTTCTTTGGCTGTGTCCGGCCTGAATAAGTGCCACAGCTTGGGCGGCGACTTCAGGTGAAGTATCCATAGATTATTGATAGAACCTTACCTTAATGTTAAGAATAAGTAATGTTTGTTGCAAAACCAAA
Organism: Sesamia nonagrioides; assembly: GCA_017933935.1. Lineage (NCBI taxonomy): Eukaryota > Metazoa > Arthropoda > Insecta > Lepidoptera > Noctuidae > Sesamia > Sesamia nonagrioides. The sequence continues at coordinate 128,614 of JADWQK010002201.1, forward strand.
GATATCAATCACTTTTACAAGAATTTAATCCAATCCAGTATTCAATTGTTTGATATCAACAAACAGGCTCCAAATTGTCTTTTTCTTTTTTTTTAATCCTGTGTCCGAAATTCAAAAAAAGGCTTGAATGTATTGTGAATGTGCCAGGTTCAAAACTGCATAAAAACTTTTTGCTCGACCTAATATAAAATTTTAGGACCCATTCTAGGACTACGAAACTGAAAATGCAAGGTGGGCCAATAGATGTGTCCAGAAGTGTAGAAAATTGTGTCGCGTTCAAAGATTCAAGGTCAAGGAATCGTTTCTTTGAAAATGTCTCTTTCTATAGTACCAATAATGTTTTCGTCTGCCGTTGGACATATGTTACGGTATGTCGGACAACGTTTAGAATATTAGTTAATATTATCAATTTAGAGTATATTATTAATTACCCATCTCGTTCAGAGTTGAAACCCCTAATCTGACTGGACTATTTAGTTAAGCCGTATGTTCCAACGCATGGCTTTAAATATGATTATGTCTTGAACCCGACATCTCCCTTAGACGTCGGAGAGCGCGTTGGAGCTAGCCGCCAAGAAGCCGAAGGAGCTGCCGCCGAACGCCTCCACCATGCACCCCTGTATGTTGCTGACCTACATGAGGCCGCATCTGGAGTACCGCGAGCTGTGTGTGGAGGGAGACCGGCCGCAGAACATGCTGTTCACCATGGGGGTGGACGTGGACGGCGCCACCTACATCGGCAAGGGTGAGTCTCGACATCTACACAAGTACCAGCATCTTCTACGGACCAAGAGAAGCTTCGAGCATGATCTGCTTACACATGCTACGAATCCATCATCCGCAGCTACCCGCGCTTTAGGCGGACTCTCTTATTATTATTTTATATACTTATGTATTTTATCAGGGATGGTGAACCTGTACGTACTACACACGTACGTGCCACTGTGCGTCTATGACGTGCTAACAAATTTGCATTATTATTATTTTTAATATCTTTTAAATTTTCTCGGATCCCGGACCCAATGTACCAGATGAACACGCTATTACTTAACATTAATTTCATACATCTGTTAGTAACGCATAAAGAACCTTCTTAGGTAACGCATAAAATTTCCTTTTACAATAGTTGAGTTGTTGAGCATCACCTTGGATTTTAACAGCTGGGTTATGGTACTAACATATTGCAGTCACTTCATAACTTTCGCGTTATCATTGCAGCGTCTAATAAGAAGGAGGCCCGTAAGCTGGCGGCCAAGGCAGCCTGCCAGGCGCTGTTCTCTGTGGTGTTCACGAACGCGCCCACCGCAACCCCAGCGCCCCCGCCGCAGTAACGCGGCCGGGAGACCTCCACCGATGTGTCGAGCGACTATCGTACCTAATGTATCCTACTCGCACTCGAACTCGTCCGTCGCCCATTAATGTACGCACCCCCCGGGCCGCGCGTTGCGACGTAGTGATGTCACCCCCGCTCGCGGCACTAACGAGCGCACACGCAGCATGTCATGCCCAAACGTGTTCGCACAAATCGTGCCAAACTACAAGTCCGCTCTGAAGTTGCTTCGCGCAGGTGTACAGTCACGCACCAAATTAAGTTGATTTGAAACACAAAACCTCCACCATAACTGAGGAACTAATTTTGCAATAGAATATTATAATAATATTAATTATTATTACATTGTTATTCTCACATTATTTAGGTATATCTACGAATATCTAAACAAAGGTTTTATTGCAATATAATTTTATTTAAAAGTTTATAATTGTTTAACACCCTACTATATCTTCATTGTTTTTAACTTTGTTGCACAATGCCGTCTCGGATTCACCATAATATTACATTTTTCTCGGACAAGTTCCACGACTTGATTAATATTCTAGCTTATATTTTTCTTCGCTACATAACCTTTCAAAGCTGCCCATGCCATTTGAAATGGCATGGGCAGTGATAGGGTGGGAGCCGTAATACCGCATGTCCACTCTCTCCTGAAATCCTATCAATATGTATTCCCGTTGGACATGTTCAAAAATTTGTTATTAAAGGAACAGCAAAAACCAGTAACTGAATTACTAAAAAAAAATTGACAACAAAAGAAATTAAAAGTAACAACAACAAAATCAAAAAGAAATGAGCGTGACTGTATTTCGTTACGAAAAACGAGCGCGTGTGCTATTCGGAGGAACATTGAACCCACTAACGCGCACGCACAAGTGATATAGGTGCGGGGGCGGTGAAGTGGGGCGAGCCCTGCCGCCGCCGCCACCTGCCGCTCCCCGCTCATACCTGCTTTTTGCTACTGCGACGCGGTTCGCGCAGTATTAAGAGCGGACTAGATGTTTGGCGCGATCTATACGTCCGCTGACGTGTGATCGATGGCTTCCCTCACGTTATCGCACATACAGACCTTGTTGGACCGGTTCGCGTCCCGCCGCCGGCTCCCGGACGAGTTCCAGCGCGATTCCGATCGATACTAATTTAACAGTTATTTGGATCGCCGCTCGGTAATGTTACATAACATTAGTATTTTTATACGACTTTGAAAACCGTAGAATTTAATTAATAGTTTCTTAATTAACACCCGGTTTTATAATTATAAGCCCGCAAGATTCAAAATTTTTCTCGTTCTTTTTTTACAACAATATTGAATTTAGGCAAACGTAGCGTAGGACGCCCTTGGGCAAGATGGAGCGACGACATCAAAAAGGTGGCTGGTAGTGGCTTGCGGAGAACTGCCTCGGATCGAGCTTGTTGGCGAGCCATGGAAGAGGCCTATGTCCAGCAGTGGACGAGTAGGGGCTGATCATGATGATTGAATTTAGCGGGCTGTCATTTAAATAATTCTAAAGTTTGAAATTCGCAATCTAGAAATCGGGTGTATATATGTTATCTATGTAGGTGTGATATGTAAGTTGAATATTGATTATCATGTTTAATTCTCAGTAAAAGTATGTTTAGTGCAGTGAACACGTGTCACGTACCTAGAATGTGCTCGGCGCAGCATCGTGAACGTGGACTGAACGTACATTACACGTGTTCATTGCAAGAAATACATGATCTATGATGTTATCCAAAATAATGAGTCTCTAGACAATTTTAAGTTGTAATATTTTATTACCAATAGAACAATGAGCACATTTACGTGATTATATTATTTTTGACTCTCAATGTATGTAGCTAGTTGTATGTATAAATGTGTAGTCTATAACAAATAAATGGTGACCATTATACTGAAACTATTTTGTATTATTTTATGTCCACACCAAAACCGAGAGTAAAATACTCGATACAAAAGGCAGTAAGAATAAAAGTCTTCTCTGGACATAACTACATGTATGTAATAACATTACGAATATTGTACTTGATAGAAACATACCCTTATCACAATAATTGGGAGTACAATGTATGTGTCCTGGAAGAGACAACGTCTCGCCGATCGAACGTAACGCCGATCAGATACATACGGGCGGTCAATCTTAAGATTTATTATCAGAATTTGAAAATGTACATTCTAATTAACTTTAGTTATAATTGTAGGTAACATGTGGTCTTGCAAAAATATATTTTAATTTTCCTCGCAACATATAATAGTACATTACGATATTAGTGCGTAATGATGGTTATAACATGCGAGGCGGAATTTCAGCCCGAGCCGAAGGCGAGGGTGTAATTGAGCCGAGCATGTTATAACCAATACGCACGTATATCGTACGACGTTTTTTAACACACTTGCGAGGAAACAGAAAAAAAAAGTATTTTATATTTTGTTCATTTTAAATAAACTCAATCTGTGAATGCACACTGTTGCTTTCCCGCCATTAGTATTATTATTTGCCATTTCAAATATGGAACAGCGCGCAGCGCGAGTCGTGCGGCGGCGATCAGTTCCATAATTACTTGAAATGGAAAATAATGCTGTTATGGAATTTGTATGGACTATAACTTAACTATTTGCTTTGATAACGCACGCGTTTGTTATGGCCTGCTTTACATATTTAAAACCGGTGGAATTACATCAGCTTTACGAGCAAGGGTGTTAAAAAGTACCTAACGTACGCACCTTACATTTACAACCTGTAATAGTACATTACGATATTAGTGCGTAATGATGGTTATAACATGCGAGGCGGAATTTCAGCCCGAGCCGAAGGCGAGGGTGTAATTGAGCTGAGCATGTTATAACCAATACGCACGTATATCGTACGACGTTTTTTAACACACTTGCGAGGAAACAGAAAAAGAAGTATTTTATATTTTGTTCATTTAAATAAACTCAATCTGTGAATGCACACTGTTGCTTTCCCTCCATTAGTATTATTATTTGCCATTTCAAATATGGAACAGCGCGCAGCGCGAGCCGTGCGGCGGCGATCAGTTCCATAAATACTTGAAATGGAAAATAATGCTGTTATGGAAAATAATGCTGTTATGGACTATAACTTAACTATTTGCTTTGATAAAACACGCGTTTGTTATGGCCTGCTTTACATATTTAAAACCGGTGGAATTACATCAGCTTTACGAGCAAGGGTGTTAAAAAGTAGGTAACACTTCACTTGTTTTAATTATATCTATTGATCACAATACGTATGTAATGATACAGCTACAAATGTCAATTTTATAAGAAAAACTTCAATACTACTGTCTACTTGGAATGCTTTGAAAGAATTATTCAATTGAAAATATTATTGGGCGTTGTACCTTTCCATTACATATTAAAATTTGACCTTGCTTGTATGTACCTGATCGGCAGTGTAATTACGTAACAAACTATCAGTAGCAATGGGTTTCATTTTGACATTTTAACAACATTCATTGCGTTATTTTCGTTGTTGAGGCGTCAAATTTATCGAACATAATGAGCAATGGATAAGTAATATACTTAAAAATCATTCCAATTGATAGTAACAGGATGTTACGTAATTAGGGTGCGGGACCATATTACAAACAATAGTCGACAGAGACATGCTACAGTAGTACCCAATGTAACCGCTACACACTACTCAGTCTTAGCAAACGCTACGTACGAGTGTGGGCCGCACGTCCTGTGGACGTACTGGCTCAGCTAATGGCCGGCCACTGGTTGAGGCATACGGACGCGGGGGGTTTATATTGTTTTATTATTATTGACTATGAACACCCGATCACCAACTGACCTGACTTACGCAAATCAAAATAATATGTTGACCATTTGTTTTCACCCACGTCTTTGGTACAGTAAACTTTAAGTAAGAGCACAAATTCATTATGTAAGTACACGCAACATTTTGTAATCTGACTAAAATCAAAAATACTGTACAAAATAATCTGATATATCTGATCAATCATTTTCAAAATTACAAAATTTTGGAACGATTGTTTGTTGAACTGGACAATAGGTGAAGTCGAAACTGGACAAGATATACCTAGTTTGACATGCCCATGAGCATAATATCTATGGTATCACCAAATATTATTTCCATAAAGGAAAATTTAAATTATTTATGCTTCTTATATAGGTACGCAGTAAAATTGCAAGAATAAAAACTAGTAATTAGGTATAGGTACAAAAACAACAAAATATAAAACCATCAACTAACAATAAAAAAACTTAATACAACAAATGATTCAACGACACGGCAACATGGAGACGTAATGGCAAACTTCAATTAGTACCTATTAGGAGAAGAGAACAGAGCAGAACATTACACGCACCTACTTTATACAAAGTGCGGCAAAATGGACACTTGAGTATTAGGAGAAGAGAACAGAGCAGAACATTACACGCACCTACTTTATACAAAGTGCGGCAAAATGGACACTTGAGTAACCGCGTCCTGAACATAACTGGGTTGTATCCTAAACAATAATTTAATGTCCATCAGATGGATTTTTAAAAAATATTGATCACGTATTTTTTCTTTAATTCAAATATTTTAAAAGATATATTGATTTGAAATGTCGCATGACGTCACGCCGTGGTACAAAATATACCACGGCGTAACGTAAATCGTGACGTTATTAGCTCCCTCTCCGTAACTTTAATACGCTACATTCCAGTGGGTTTTGGTAATTTCGACAAACTAAAAAATACGGGTCTTTATTTTTTTTATTATCTATAAGACGGACTAATTATTTTTTTTTATTTTCATACCTTGGATACATCCCTATTATGTGAAGTGTGTCACACGAGTCGATTATTTTCACATTCTCCTAAATTTCTAATCACACTATAATCCCGGCACAAGGTCGACGAACTGCAGTCTCACTGCCCGACTCACCTGTGCTGGTCACTCAATCAGTACTAGTAGGTATAAGTACTATACTCAAGTGCTGTTTGCGCTACATTTTATAACTTTTTATAATTTTTTCAACGTTATTTGCGCCCAGAAAAAGTTGTATTATAGTTGATAGTGGAAATAAATATGTGATTAGACGGGAGATCCGCAATTGTACTAACTTAAAAAAAAAAACGAGTACCTATTGCAAAATGCATGTTTGCCACACGTTGTGAACTAGTCCTCTGCATCCATTATTTGCGGTGTCAGGAACAACATCATCGGTTACACCTAGAAATACTTGAGTTGGCACGCTTTGTACCCAGAGTAGCTACTTATCAGAGAAATACAGAATCGGTAACGCAGCATGCTGAGGAACAACACTATTCACAATTATACATTCAAATGGGTCTTATAATAAAATGTTCTCTATACCTATCTTGTGCAAAACACTTCACGAAAAGATTTCTCTAGCTTTGAACACTTTGATATACATATTTTGAAATGGAAGCATTTTAGTAAATCTATGTTAATATAAACAATACTTAATAGTAGGTACCTAATTCATAATTCTCAGTTACCGTATGTCTGTTTTAATTATAATAATAATAATAATAATAAGAGTATTATGCGAGTATTTGCACAGGCATAACCAAGTAGCTAGGATTATCCATCAGCAACTTGCTTTGAAATATAAACTTGTGGATTCTGAGGTACCATATTATAAGTATGTGCCCGACCCAGTTCTTGAAAATGACCATGTCACGTTGTACTGGGATCGGTCTATCATTACTGACAGGACTATTGTTGCAAATAAGCCTGATATAGTAGTGATAGACCGATTAGCGCGCCTTGCAATGATTGTCGATGTTACCATTCCACATGACGGGAATCTCGTGAAAGCTGAGAAAGAGAAACAAATTAAGTATCTCGACTTGGCGCACGAGATTGTTGACATGTGGAATTTGAACTCGGCTGTCATTGTACCGATTGTCGTGTCAGCCAATGGTTTGATAGCCAAGAGCCTCGACCAACATCTATTGAGGCTCTCGTTAGGCAGTTGGATCAAAGGCCTGATTCAAAAGGCAGTACTCCTCGATACGGCCCGCATAGTGAGGAGGTTCCTGTCTCTGGAGCCCTAACCACCGGTAGCTTGGACCCTGCTCCCGCCATCGGTGGAACACTATTTTTTTATATTTTTAAATGTTTTTGTATGTTTTTTATATAAATATTTAAAAATGTAAAGCGATATGTAGACACGGAAAAATAAAGAGATAATAATAATAATAATCTTTATTCATAAAACTTACACAACATTGTAAAACCAAAGCTACAAAAATATTCTTATACAATTACATACATATCTTATTGCCTAAATAACAGCTAGGTATTATGTGTGACTAAAAATATACATAAGGTCATACAGAACGTATTATTATACAGAGAATCATGTAAAATTAGCGACATGCCCGAGCTAGGTTTATTAAACCTGTGTTTCAGGCGCTCACTTTACATCACAATATATCAATAAGTCCGTAAGATTCAATTATGCAACGTTATGGACTAGGAATTCAATAAACAAAAACGTTAGTTACCCATTATGCTATCTTATGTACTATTTAATTTTATATCTTATCTAACTTTTATCTGTAAACTATTTACTATCACACTATAACTTCCATAAGCTTTTCTGTGTCTGTGTAATTGAGAATCAATAGGTATTCCGATATTACTTGACTACATTTTTTATAATTTATACTGTATATATCTAATAGTTTGTTAAGCTTGTTATATAAGAAAGGGCCTAAAAATACATAAAATCTATAGGCATAAGCGTGTCTCGTCTGTGGTTTTGTGCAAACCATATCTTTTCTCCTCCTGGTTGAAGGTACTGGGTCAAAAGGAAGCTCAGAGTGCTGATGAAGTACGGTATGCAAGATAAATAGTTGACGTACGGTTAGAACCTTGCATTCCACATAAAGCTGGTGGGTGGGAAATCTGAAAGGACGGAAGGTTGCCACCTTTAGAATAGCTCTTTGAGCACGTTCTAGAGGCAGCAGTATGGTCTTTGCGGCACCACCCCAAGAAGTAATACAGTAGGTGATAACAGATTGGCACAAAGCTAAATAAACTTGTTTTGTTAACTGATAGTCCGCTATGTGTCGTAGGTTTTTGAAAATGTATATTAATTTACGCACTCTCGTACACAGTAACTCGATATGTTTACGGAAATTGAGATTTGTGTCAATCGTAACACCCAGATATTTTATATGGTCAGCTTTAGTTAAAGTGGGACAAGTGCAAGCAGTGTCAGCATGAATACAGTTGTGTGCATATATGTTTATGTTAGTAAGCGGAATGTTAATGTTTCTCATTGAGAATAAAATGTATTTTGTTTTTTCTACATTTAAACTTAGAAGATTTTGATGAAGCCAATCAGACACAATATTAAAGCCGTTCTGGGCATGTTTGTATGCCTCATCTTTGGTTTTAGCGGAAAACACTAGAGCAGTGTCATCGGCATAAGATAGTATTATCCCATTATGTAGACCTATACTGCAAAGGTTGTTTATGTAGATTAAAAATAATGTCGGGGCCAAAATACTACCTTGCGGTATACCAAAAATACTACTTTTTATCTCAGAACTAGTGTACTGTCCTATTTTAACACATTGATAGCGGTCACTAAGATAATCAGAGAATAAAGAAAGTTGCTCTCCTCTTATACCAAGTGTTTCAAGCTTTTGCAATAATATAGGGCAAGAAATAGTGTCGAAGGCCCTAGCGAGGTCCAAAAAGATCCCTATAGTGTGAAGGCCATTATCTAAATTAGTACTTATATACTCTGTCAGCCTGTGAACCGCTTGGTTAGTTGATCTGTTAGTTCTAAATCCGTATTGGTTATTGGAAAGCAATTTGTTAGTTTCTAGATATTTTATTAGTCGACTGTTCATAATTTTTTCTAAAATTTTAGACAGTCCTGTTAGTACAGAAATGGGTCTATAGTTGTTAACACATTTCTTATCTCCCGCTTTATACACCGGTGTAACTACAGCTTTTTTAAGCAATTTGGGGAATATTCCGTTTGACAAACACGACTGAAAAATATGGGTTAAAGGAGGAGCAAGAAAGTGTTTAAATCTTTTTAGTATATTATTATTAATGCCATCCCACCCAACAGCACAGTTGTCTTTTAAACCGCTAATAATTCCTAAAATTTCATTGACATCAGTGTCCAATAAAACAAAAGAATTTAAAGTATTCGAAGTATTGAACACTGTTGATGATGGCTGTGAAAGATGATTACTCTGGTTTAAGGTTTTTTCGGCCAGAGTTTTGCCAACGTTTGCAAAAAAACTGTTGACTTTATTCGCCGCTTCGATGGGGTTTGTTGTTATTGACAGTAATTCGAGTGGCTGTTCAGGATTTTTTGATCGAAATGTATTTGATTTAATAAATTTCCACACAAGTTTACTATTTTTCCCAGCCTTCTGTAATTCATTCTTCTCAAATTGATTTTTAGTTTTATATAAAAGTTTGTTACAAAAATTTCTGTACCTTTTATATGTAGTAGAAAGTATTTCATTATCCGGTGCAAGTTTCGACTTTTGATGTAGTTTGTCCCTATGCCTAATACAACGGACGAGACCAGGAGTGATCCATGGCTTAATATTATTATATTTTCTAGGGATTGTTTTGCTAAATGTATTTTTATTTATTGCAGCTTGAAGCATATTTATGAAGTACTGTAAGGAAGTATTTGCATCATTTGTTTCGTAAACAGGGTCAAAATTAATACTTCGAACATCACTTTCGAGATTAGTCATATTAATTTTTGTATAGCTACGCATGCATTTTATTCTAGGTGGCGATATTTGTAACGATAGCAGAATAGCTTGATGGTCGGTAAGTGATGAATAAGTAACCAATGTTTTTGAAGGATTTTTTGTTTTTATGATGAAATGGTCTAAACATGAACCGCTCTGGTGCGTGGGATAATAATGAGTGGGTAAAAGGCCATGGAATGCACAAATATTTAAGTATTTATGAACATGTGGATTATATCTTTCGGAAGCAATATTAATATTTATGTCGCCCGTTAGAATGATGTTTTTGAAAACTGATAAATGTTTTAAGTTGTCATCAAGTGAGTCCAAAAACCTGTCGATGTTCTGAGAAGGAGGTCTATAAATAGCCATAATTACAGTATCTGGAGTAATTTTAATTATTAGACAGTTACTATCTTGAACAATAGGTTCTTCAACAACTATTTTTAAGTCTTTTTTAATGAAAACTACTATACCATCGTTTTGATTAATGCTTGAGTTTGTTTTGTGAGATTGGTATCCGTCAAGGGAAGGGAGATTGGCTGTCTGAGCAGACAACCAACATTCTGTAAGGACGATAACATCACAGCTAATATCAAGAGTTTGTAGTAGAACTTCAAATCCATGCATGTTTCGATTTATACTTCGGATATTTTGTGTAAGCAGGGTAAGTGTTTTTTCCCCAACAGGAAGAAGGAGCCTACAGTCCTCTACATTACATGTATTGGTTTCAGACACAGAAAAACCATCCAAGTCAGTGATTAGCTGACTGACCATAACACCTATTAATTAAAATGAATAAACTAACTCTAAGTAACGTATAGATAAACGGAAACTATAAGAAATTATTTATGAGGCGCTCTTAGGCGCCATCATAGTCTATGGAATTAATATAATTAGCCTCTGCGTATTTACGTGCCGGACAGTCTACGTCACCAGTCTGATGGTCACATTTCCTCTTGAAACGCTTGCACGTCGCACATCGAGGTGGAGTAGATTTGCTGCTACACTCCTTGTGAGCGTGCCCAGGTTCCCCACAGTGGTTGCAAGTAGGACTGGTTTCTCGGCAAAACTTGGCTGCGTGTCCAAATTGCTGGCAATTATAACATCTCGTGACGATCGTAAAATCTCTCACGGGGCAGGATGTCCAATTGATGAAAATTCGACCTTGGTTTATTAAAATTTTCCTGACGGCGGCTGGAAGCTCCAAAATGTAGTTGCAGGTAGGTAGACCTTTTTTACCCGATTTATGGCTCAATTTGACATTTGCAAAGAAGGTATCACGGGTAGTATTTACCAATTTACCTGCAAGATTTTGCTCATAAATACAGTCAAACACTTCCTTTTCAGTAAGTGCGACTGGAACTCCGATGACAGCTATCCTGGGTCGACGTTTTGGAGCTTCTTCCACTGTAAGGCCTGATGAAACCAGTTTCGTCGAATTTCTCAGTTTTTCAATGTCACCTTTGCTCTCAGTGCTAATTAGGACGCCACCGTTTTTTACTTTCTTCAGGGCACGAACGTGAAGCTTCAGTTCCTCAGGAGAAATAATTTTTTGCACAAGTGACTTGGTGTCTTCGCTTGTTTTGGTCTTATCGCATGGGTAAATGGTCACAGAGCTCAGGTTTGCGGGGCGGATGAAGTTATCAAAACCTTTTTTCACCATGTTAGCGTAAGAGGTAGAAGCGCAATCAGATGGTGCTAGTTTCTTAGTTACAACCTCCTTTATTTCAGTAATGGAGTCCGCGAGGTCATTCTGATCCCTTAGGTGCTGTATTGTATTGTGCGCTAGGAGTGTTTTTTGTTTTAATGCTTGGTATATGACGGCCATTTGAGATGCCCCACTGGAAACTTTCCGGCAGAGAGTGGAGACTCGGAGTTTTTGATCGGAGTTCATTTTCCCCTCCGTAACTATGGTGCAGACCTCATTTAGGATGGTATCAATAGACTCCATCCATCTTTGGACCTCAGGGGTAGAAATGACTTCCTCCGGAAGCTCACTGGATGCCAGGGGTGAGGCTCGAGGTGGTGACGGGACACTAGGTCGAGTTGGTTCTGGGATGGCGGGAGACGGCGGTGGACTTCGCCGTACTAGGTGGCTACGACCAAAAGGGCTAGATCCTTGGTTAGCCATATCTTACACAAAAAATATCTTGATTATTGTATTAGGGTCATTTTGCGCAACACAAATTATAAAAACAAAAGTAGCTGTTACTCACACGCGACACACTTCTTAGAGCTAACACTGCATATAATTTTGTTGTAAATATTTATTATTTAAATTTACATAATTAAATCAATACAAAGTGCACGTCTACTAGGTTTCGCGTCAAAAACGTGAGTCAATGGGTTGGCAAATTATGGGTAAATTATGATTCTGCGTTACCGTTACTCACGTCTGCTTTAATTATAAATGCAAAACGGACGTACTCTTCATATATAAACTAAGTCTCGTAAGTACCTATCTTTTTACATCAATAATTTGGACGTCAACGATTCGAAAAGCACGTTCACATGATCAATTCATTCATTCATCATCAATTTTAATTTCATATTGTTATAACGATCACTTTCCTAATGTTAGAGCCACAGAAATAATCAAATTGAACACGTAAAGTCGACGACTACGCTCAGCCCTGGAGGACCCTAGTTCCGCTAATGGACGAAGATCTACGCTACCGAGTAGATAATACTAATTACAATAACCGGTAAGTCCACATGGACAGCGGGTTCTGTAGCAGCGCCAGGTGAGGCGGCTCCCGCCCTCCCACCAGCAGCACGTGGAGCTGAGCCGTCCGCCGCGAGCCCAGCTCTTGCAGCTCGATGTCTCCCGGACCTACGCCGGAATCTGGAGTCAGAGCGGCTCCCAGGTTCCTCACGTCTGGACCTAAATAATGAGGATTGCTGAAACCGAGCGAATTACCAGACAATCTGTTGACCCGCTCAGCGCTCGCATAGTCAGAAGTGGATAGTTCTGTATCTTCCTCGTCTGTTATAATCGTGTCCTTGGTGAACCTGACGGACGCCGACTTCGGGATGGTCACCACGGTGACTTTGGCTTCAAGTTTCACTGACGATATTCCATCCTTCTTTTTAATATTACTTATTTCTCGCCTCATGTCTTCTTCCTCTTCAGAGTCTAGGTATACAAGCTTGGTAGCTTCCACCGGAGATAGGACCGGCGTGGGGAGGATCATGTCTGCGAAGTCCGGGACAGATATCGGTTCTCGAGACATTTCCGATCTGTACTCTATGATGTCACCTTCCCTCGGGCTCTCGTCTCCGTCTGCGGGCTGGCGCTTGTCGATGACGTAAGCGGAGTGCGACTTGGACAGCGCCGCGGCCTCCTGGCGCACGAGGCTCTCGGTGGAGTCGCGCTCGCCCGCCAGTACGCTGTAGGAGCACCGCGCCGCTCGCCGCATGTGGAACGACGACAGCTTCGAGATCTCGCGCAACAGTCGCGCGGGCGGCTCGGGCCGCGCGAGCGACCGCGCGTCCGGCGCCGAGCGCACGCGCGTCGGTGTCGCTGGCACTAACAGCACGCAGCTGTCCACGCGCGGGGACGGCCACTTCAGGCCCTGGATTATTCGCTCCCAGGTTTCAGTTGCTGTAAATTAAAAGAAAATTGTTAATTAAACAAAGGATACCTCGATAGAATATTTGAGAATGCTGAGCATAACGCAGTACTGTTACCGAAGTGAAACCTCCAGAGCTCGTTGGTAGAGTGGCCGTGCGTCTCTCCGCCGAAGATGTATAGATGTGCCCCGGCTCGCAGCCCCGCGTGACCGCTGCGCGCGCTCGGCGACAGCTTGGCGGGCGTGCGCACCTGGCTCCACACGCGAGACACTGGAATTAAGAGGGAAATTAAAACTAAGGTAGGGACGGATGTATAAGGTATATTTAAAAAAAAACAACCACATATTGTATTGTTTGCTGATGATACTTCATTAATTTTTAAAATCAATAAGCGTTGTTCAAACCTTGAGGACGTAAACAATGCTTTACAGCAACTCCAAAATCTCTGGCATATGCTGTCAGAAAAATCCGGCAATTTACTGGTGTAGATACTGTGAGACTAGTCTATTTTAGCTAATTTCATAGTATCATGTCATACGGTATTTTGCTTTGAGGACGGGCTGCAGACATAGTCTATTTTTATTCTGCAGAAAAGAGCTTTAGGAGCCATATACAGTATGTTAAATAACAGAGGGCGTTTCCTTAAACTCGTTAATATATATCATTAATAGATTAAAATAAAATTATCAGCATAGAAAAATAAGCATAAAAAAATCCGAATAAAAAAAAATCTAATTGGAAATAAATTTGAAACCTCCTGTTTTAAATCAAAATAGTAGGCGTCATGTATAAATAAATTGCGACGTTGCCATCTTTCATGTTCGCGTGTACAGTGTGTTTCTTTTACATGTCAATTTAAAATTTTTATTGAATATTTTCATATTGGAAAAAATTTTAAAACATTTTGTTTTCGAATGGAAATATTTTTTTTAGCATGTATGTATGCTATACTATTTCGGGTTAACGGAAACGCCCTCTGTTAGTTAACATACTGTATAATCTCCGCAGATGCGATTCTCTTAGGGAACTATTTAAAGAAATAAACATCCTTACAGTCCCTTGTCAATACATTTACGAAAACATTATGTATGTTCGAAAAAATATTGATCTTTTTAATAAGATAAGTGACAGGCACAATTTTAATACTAGGAATAGAAACAACTCCACACCGACACCTCGGTTCAGACTGGCTAAAGTAAATAGTTCTTTTATGGGGTACTGTGTAAAATTTTATAATAAAATGCCGCTAGCGATTCAACAACTCAATGAGTCTAAATTTAACACATGCATTAAACACACGCTGTGTAAACAAGCATATTATAAACTGGAAGATTATATTCTTGATAAAAATGCTTGGCTAAATGCCAGTCCTGCTCCACAGCCACAGACAATTTTGTAGGTTTGGAAGAGATAACCATTCCCCCTTTTTGTTGTTTTCCAAATATTCCTTTTTTATTTTTATTTCTTTATTTCAATTGTGCACAAGATTTTGCAAATAATATAGTATTGTATAATGTAAAAGCACTTTTCAAGTTTGTGAATGTGTGGCACCATGATCTATGGTTTGTTTTTTTTTTTTTATATATAACTTGTTTGACATTACGAGCATGGCAGTTCAGCAGTTGAGAGTTTGTCATGCTCACTCACATGTCTTGCTGATGGTGGCGCGTGTTGTTGGGTCATTTGGTTCCCTTCAAAATGGTTGAGCTAAGTGGGGCTGATGCGCGCGTCATGCTCGTGTCATTCTCTATCTCACTCTAACACATTTGTCTGTCTCGCTTACACAATATCGAAGCATCACGAAATTACAATTATTCAGCTAAAAGCTTTTTTTAAATGAGATCCTTTTCCAAGTAAATAAGCAATAATATTTTTTGTGTAAAGATAAGTAGTACGTGTTATACCATTTCGAAATCTTGATTAAATGGGCCATTTTTTTGAAGAACTTGCCCATGGTACTATGGTACATTTTTTTAAAAATATGATTTGTCAAAGTTATCTGATAAAATGTTTTTGAAGCATGACTCAATAAAACTTATTTTTTTTTTATTAAACTGACAATAATTACTATTGCATTTGTGACTGCAATCAATGGCATAGTTATTTGGGATTACGTTAAAAAAAAAACACTGCGAAATTAAGAAATTTGTGATCACAGCACCTAAATATGTGATCAAAGGTGTGGATTTTCAAACATTATCAAAGTATTCCTTTTGCCACTTAACCAAGTAACATGGATTATATTTTTTATTTTTACCAGAACTAACGTTGAGTTTTGGGACACCCTGTATAATATGTTATGAAAGCAACAATTAGTGTGTTTATTGTATTGTTACGGGCTAGGGGTACTTAAACGCCGGTTAAGGGATACGAAGTTTATTGGCAACGAAGGTACAGTCGATTGTAGGCAATGACAAGTAGAATGTCGCTGACGTTGCACCGAAGTCTTCCCTTATGTCCACGAAGTCCGTGTTGTAAACACACAATAACGCTACAAATGTTACTTCACGAAGTACTCGAAGTTCTCGTTGTAATTGTCGCAGTAGGTCTTCTTTAAGATCGCTTCTTAACTGTCGCTGTTTTCGTATCGCTAGTCGAGTGTAGACTGACTCTGCGTCGGCATCGCGGCGCTTATATATAGGCCAGCTGATCGAACATTCCGGAATCCTCTAGACGTAATAATAATACTGCATAACTTCGAGGTCACCGGCCATGTAAGTACCTATGGTAATTCCCGGAAACGGGTTTCCAGAAATTTCGATGTCGACACTTTGTTGACAAAACTGTTGAGACCTGTACCATTCGATAGGCCGTCCTAAGTCTAGCAATGCGTTTTATTATTGTACCTAGAAAATGCCTAGATCTGGCGAAATAGGACTTAAAAGGGACACACTGCTTGTCACGCGATATTGAACCTTATGCCATCGACATAAGGTCCATTCGTAACATTGCCTCCTTCTTAGTCATGCTCGTCCCGAGCATGATTTGATCCATAATAGCGAGCTAGGCGGTCAACGTGTACGACCTTCAGTTTCCCTCTAGGTCCTTTCTTAATCCGGTAGGTGACATCGTTTATTCTGGTTACTATCGTGTATGGACCGTCCCATTTGGCTTGGAACTTTGGACTCTTTCCTTTTCTTCTAATGGGATTATGCAACCATACCAAAGTTCCCTCTTCGAATCCGGGCACGTTAGCTTTGCGGTCGTATCGGATCTTCATCTTCTCACTGGTTTTCAGACCATTCTCCCTCACTAGCTCATGTATTCCATCTAATTTACGCCGCAGGTCGGCCACATAGTCGACGGCTAGAATAGGAGTGTCGGGAGGTGTTCCGGTTAGTGCATCTATGGGTAGTCTAATTTCTCGGCCGAAGTTGACTTTCGCCGGTGTGCAGTTTGTGCTATCATGTGTTGCTGAGCGGTATGACATTAAAAAGAGTGGAATGTATTGGTCCCAATCCCTTTGGTGTTCTTCCACTACTTTGGCCAAATGATTCTCCAACGTCTGATTGAATCTTTCGACCATTCCATCTGACTGTGGGTGATACGGTGTTGTACGAGTCTTATGTATCCTGAGTAGTTGGCAAACCTCTTGAAATAGTGAAGACTCGAAGTTTCTACCCTGGTCAGAGTGTAACTCCAAGGGAACGCTAAATCGACAGAACACCTCGTGAACTAGCTTTTTGGCGACTGTATGAGCTTCCTGGTTAGGTACTGCAAAAGCTTCTGGCCATTTGCTGAAATAGTCTTGCATGACGATGATATACCTATTCCCTTCTTCAGTAACAGGGAATGGCCCAGCCATATCGACAGCAACTCTTTCCCATGGTGCACCAACATTGTACACTTTCAGCCGACCTCTGGCCCTCGTTTGCGGTCCCTTTACTGAGGAGCAAGCTACGCATTTTCTACACCAGTCCTCTACGTCTTCGCGGCAATGCACCCAGTAGAATCTTTTCCTCACCTTCTCCAGGGTTTTCTTTACTCCTAGATGTCCTCCGGATACTCCGTCGTGCACCTGTCTTAGCACTGACGCGACTTTATCGCAGGGAACAACTATCTGTAAGGTGACCTCCTGACCACTGGGTGATTCCCATTTCCTCTTGAGGACTCCATTATCAATTATCAGGCTGTCCCATTGAGCCCAGTAACTTTTTACTGTTGGTGATTACTGCCTTCAGGTCACTGTCGTCCTTCTGTGCGTCTTTCAATGATTGATTATCCCAGTCTTCATCCAAAGTGTTCACCTGGATAATCCGCAAGTTCTCTGTATTTTCCTGTTCGCTTTCTTCACCTCGGTCCTTACTCCCTGAAGTTAGCTGGCGGCGGCGGTCCTTTTGTCTTGCCTTTTTCTCGAGGCGCTTCTTCTTACGCGCCTCGTCCTCGACTTCCTTGTCCCGCCGTGCGTCTGCGTCACTCCACGACCTTCCGCGCGACCGCTCGCGCTCGTGTTCTCGGTTGCCGGGACGTTCGCGTTCCCGGTCTCGGTCTCGCTCCAGGTCCTTGACGCGTTCCCGCTCTCGTTCAGCGGGTCGCTCGCGGTGCCCGCTCCGGTCGCTCCGCTCACGCCACTCGAATCGCTTGCACGGGCGCTCGGGCTGGACCTTCGCATCGCGCTTGCGCCACGCCATCACCGGGACCTCCTCACGTGACCAAGAAGTTCTTCTTCCCTTGGCCTTCCTGGGACAATCAATTCGAATGTGCCCCTTTTTGCCACACTCATAGCAAGTTGGTCCTCGTCGGGCTTTTATTTGTGCGGTCACTTCTCGAATACGGTCGTGTTGTGGGCCATCTTGACGTACTGCTTCCACCTCCAGAGCATGCGTCAAAGCCGCCTTCAGGGTCTGATGGTGACCCAGACGTACAGCAGCCCTGACTTCTGCATCTCGAATCCCATCAGTAAAGAATCGCAGAGTAGTAGCGCCAATCAATCCCGGTGTTGATGCATACGCCTTCCGAACCATACGTTCTATTTCCGTGGCCCATTGTTGCAAACCCTCGCTGCTCTTCTGAGTGCGTTCGCGGAGTTGAGCCCTGTAGACGTGTTCCAGGTGTTTCTCTCCATATCTAGTCTCCAACGCTTCTAACAGACAGGCTAGGGTATTGCAATCGCCGGAAATATTCTCGAGGATTCGTATGGCATCACCACGCAAAGCAAGCATAAGGGCCGTTAGAGCTTGATCGTCGTCCCAATTGTTGCCTTTTGCGACCTTTTCAAACTGAAGACGGAAGGCCACCCATGATGTTGTTCCGTCAAAATGAGGTACCTTGAAGGTCGGCAAAGCACTGGGTACAGGTACCACACCTTTAATGCCTCCTTTCTGCACCGTTTTATGGAGAAACTGTATTTCTTTCTCACACTCCATGATGGTATTGTCTAGTTTCTCCATACGCGCATCTTGTTTGTCTATACGCATGTCTTGCTGGTCCATACGGGCATCTTGTTGTGCTGTTTTTATTTTAAGCTCATTAACCTCTTCTTTGGTTTCTTTCCACTGTTTATTTAGTTCTAATACTAGTTGCTGGGATTTTGCCTGGGATTCATCTATTTTTGCTTGGGTTTCCACCTGGGATTGTTTTATTTGAGCCTGGGTTTTTTCTATTTGTGCCTGGGTTGCTGCCTGGGATTGTTCTATACTCAGCTTTATTTGCGCCGTCAAGTGTGCCAGTAACGCCGAAAAGTCGGATCCGCTGGCTCCTGGAATAGTGGTGGTAGTAGGCGCACTCACATTCGTCGGTGGTACGACGGCCGCATCTTCTACGGGTGCAGGGACACCAAGTGATTCTTCCTCTTGACGCGCCAAATCCATCGCTGCTTGTCGTCGCGTGCGAACTTTCTCGTCTTCCCTTGGCATGATCGGCATTTCGCTTCTGACACCAGTTGTTACGGGCTAGGGGTACTTAAACGCCGGTTAAGGGTTACGAAGTTTATTGGCAACGAAGGTACAGTCGATTGTAGGCAATGACAAGTAGAATGTCGCTGACGTTGCACTGAAGTCTTCCCTTATGTCCACGAAGTCCGTGTTGTAAACACACAATAACGCTACAAATGTTACTTCACGAAGTACTCGAAGTTCTCGTTGTAATTGTCGCAGTAGGTCTTCTTTAAGATCGCTTCTTAACTGTCGCTGTTTTCGTATCGCTAGTCGAGTGTAGACTGACTCTGCGTCGGCATCGCGGCGCTTATACAGCGTGTAACAAAAAGGGTATATACATCAAGAACCCCTGAAGATTATAGGTGGTATAGAAACTCTACACAAAGTTTCAGCTCAAAATAAATTACTCGAAGAATTGATACCAAATTCTTGGTATCCTTGGTATCGCATGATTCTTGAATGCAAATATTAACAAACGTGTAACAACACTACGGAGGGTCAACAACATTCCAAGTCACTTGCTAATATTACAAAACATTTCTTCTGTAATTCTGATCGCCTAGTACCTGTCTGCCTACATATTGTTGAAACGCGCGGCTGCGACGCGCGCGTCCATGAGATGCTGACAATGGCCCGGTAATTTGTACCTACCTGCCTACTTAAATTTTGCCTCAAAAATAGCTAAACATAGTCCGAACAATCAGCAAAATAAATATGAAAATTAAAAATAATAATTTAATTAACTTACATTTTTTAGAGATGTGGTTCGATGTGACGCCCTTGGTACTGTACACACAAGGTCGCTCGTTTGTGTATCGACACCTGGACATTCCGTAGCATGTCTGGTGTCACTGTCCTGAAAGCGGCTTCGATTCGCTCTCTCATTTGCTCTGCTGTGTCACACGGCATTGCATACACTGTGTTTTTAATATACCCCCACAAAAAGAAGTCTAATGGAGTTAGGTCTGGAGATCGCGGTGGCCAAGGTACATGTCTGCTACCGCGCCCAATCCACTGACGAAAACGCATATTTAGATGCTCCCTAACATCACGTGCATAGTGTGCTGGAGCGCCATCGTGTTGGAAGATTAAATTGTTGCCCATCACGAGATTAGCGTAACTTAAAATTGATAGGCTTTCTGTGAGAGCATCGTCCAATTCGTTGGTTAAAAAATTTAAATAATTTTGACCGTTTAGGCGGTGCGGCAAAAAAATTGGTCCTACGACAATTTCTCCCGCAATACCAGCCCACACGTTTAGTCGCCATTGGTGTTGAAACGACGATTCCGTAGAAGCATGCGGGTTAGCGTGAGACCAAACATGGTCATTATGTATGTTGCTTATCCCAGCTCTTGTGAATGACGCTTCATCTGTCCACAGTACTCTTGAGCCAAAATCTGGCGAAGCTGCTACCTGACCGCAGTACCACTCGCAGAAGGTCACGCGAGGCAAAAAATCTGCAGGTGTCAGTTCCTGGGTGCGACGGAAGTGGTATGGGTGCTGACCGTCATTGTTCAACACTCGCCATACTTGCATATGGTTAGATGCACCCAGCGCTAATGCAGCTCGCCGAGTACTAGTACGTGGGTTATTTTCGAAATGTTCGAGTACGGCTTCCTCTAAATCTGGATCGGTAGTGTTCGGGCGACCCCCTAATCCAGGAGCGTGAAAAGAACCAGTTTGGTGCAGATGATGTACCATTCTATGGAAACACGCCACCGAAGGGAGCTGTCGACGCTCACCTTCTGCCCTACCATCGATAAATCGCTGACGATAAAGTTCGCGAGCAGCACGCAGATTACCATCCTCTTGTCCGACACACAAGATCATCTCAAAATATTCAGTATTGCTAAGGGCCATGATTGTACACACGTCACAAGTTCACAACACAAAAATCGCGAAACGCGCATGCGACCGTAAAGTTCGAATCTTAGATCTGTACTGAACTAATAGGAATTATGAAAAATTGAACTTTATTTATTTAGGTACTTAATTTCTGTTTCGGCGTTTTAAAATATTTCGCCAAAGATAGTAGACAAATGGAACAAAACATTGTCATCTCTCTTAAAATATTCACGCAGATGGCGCGTGCGACCGAGACACAATATTTTATCATGTTCAACATGATTGCTTTCGGCGCGTTCTAAAGTCACTCACACAACAATAATATATGTGTGGAATAACGGATAAAAATAACGGAAATATTGTCATCTCTCTCACAAAATGCACGCCGTCGGCGTACGCGACTGAGAGATAATATTTTATCGTATTCAATTTCATATGTTTGAGCTAGGACATTCAATTAGGGTTCTGTGATTGCGGAACCGCTGTTTAATTTAGCGATAATAATCCTCGTATCTGTTGCACTCCTAGTACATTTGCGTATTTTTTATTTATTTTGAAAAGGTAAATTAAGACTGTACTGTACTCTATCTATCTACTGCTGAGTTTTAAGCTATTATTTTTGCAAAAGGCAAAATCTTTTATATCGCAGAAGTGAATACGCAAAGACTAACTAAAATTTAATTTATCTACGGAACTCATGGGGACCTTTTTTGTACTAGGACACACATGAGTTGTTTAGAAATGATATTTTGGGTTCATTTGAACAGATATGAAATCCTTTTTCGTAGTCTCTTTCGCACGTTCATCTAAGTAATTAATTTTTCATAAACTAAGTACCTACCTATGTATGGCAAATGGCAACCGACATGAAAAGAATTAGTTACGTAAGGAAATTTATAGGAATGTAGTTAATAGATTGGGTATTATTTAGTGTGTTGTAGTTACCAACTCGATTCTCAAAAACTACTGAACTGATTTTGATACAATTTGGCAAAGATATGGTTTATAACCAGGATTAACATAAAGGACACTTTTTATCTCGATATTCCCAGGGGATCGAAACTTACGCGGGTGAATCCGCAGGGAGCAGCTAGTATTTAAATGCGAAAATTTGTAAGAATGTATGTATGGATACATCCATCCATTCATCCAAACATTTTTACAAACTTTCGCA
This sequence comes from Sesamia nonagrioides, assembly GCA_017933935.1. Taxonomy (NCBI): domain Eukaryota; kingdom Metazoa; phylum Arthropoda; class Insecta; order Lepidoptera; family Noctuidae; genus Sesamia; species Sesamia nonagrioides. The sequence continues at coordinate 151,164 of JADWQK010002201.1, forward strand.
TTTTATTAGTAGGAAGTAGGATTGAGTAGCTACTGAGTGAATTGCAGGTAGTTGACTGCACGATTGACGTAGTGGTTAAGCGATTGACTGTTGCACAGCGTGTCGCGGGTTCGATTCCCGCGCGGAACAAATATTTGTATGACCTACAAGTAGTTGTTCCAGCTTTGGGTGTTTGTGTGTGTATCCTCCGTGCTTCGGAAAACACGTTAGTTAAGCCGTTAGTCCCGGCTGTCATTCGTAGATCTGTGAGACAACCAGTCTTACCAAGGGATATCGTATTACCCAGTAACTGGATTGTGGAGGTTAGATGGCACTCGCTCCATGTAAAATACTGGTATTCAGCCGAACCCGGTTGGACTGGAGGCGGATCCCTGGCTCCAAAGCGAAAGCCGCGGATACAACCGGGAAATGCGCTTTAGATGAGAGAGAGTTACCAACTCGGTTCTATCGATTTGTTAGATAAGTTTACTCATTTATAAAATAAATTGCGTTTTTTTATTGTTTTACGTAGGTGACTAAAGCCGCTAGACGTTTTTCGATTTCCAGCGCACGCACTCGCCCTATTTTATGACTTGGTTTGTTGTTCACAAACATAAAGTTAGCTTTTGTAGAAAAAACTTATTTGTACGTAAAATTATTTTTCCGAAAAAAAAAATGTTAAGAAAAATAAACATCCGGAACCCTTTATCCACTGTTTGAAGAAATACCAGGGTAAGCAAGTAAGTAAGAGGTTTGTTTTTATTGATGAACTGTTCAATGACCCCGATCAGCTGGCTTTTTGCTAGTGTTGTATTGATTTCAGTTTGAAACTGCGGTTTCTGGTATCATATGTATTGGAATAATTCATAACTTCCTACCATGTAAACATAAGGTTAGAGAACCCTTCCCGTATCGTTTCTTATCTTATCAAGAGGCCGTCCACTTGGTATGTATATACCCTTTTTGTTACACGTTGTATATAGGCCAGCTGATCGAACATTCCGGAATCCTCTAGACGTAATAATAATACTGCATAACTTCGAGGTCACCGGCCATGTAAGTACCTATGGTAATTCCCGGAAACGGGTTTCCAGAAATTTCGATGTCGACACTTTGTTGACAAAACTGTTGAGACCTGTACCATTCGATAGGCCGTCCTAAGTCTAGCAATGCGTTTTATTATTGTACCTAGAAAATGTCTAGATCTGGCGAAATAGGACTTAAAAGGGACACACTGCTTGTCACGCGATATTGAACCTTATGCCATCGACATAAGGTCCATTCGTAACAGTATTGTTATAATTATATCGATATCCATTATGTCAACACTGCCGAAGCTTTTTGATAGGTTAGTCCACAATAAAGTGTATCCTGTTGTTCATCACAGTATAATCTATCAACAACACGGATTTGTAAAGAAAAGATCAACTACCACAAACTTGGTGGCATTTCTGGACTATTTATTCAACAATATGGATTCTCGTGTTCAGGTGGATGCCATTTACACTGACTTTCGAAAGGCATTCGACAAAGTTGATCATGAGTTGCTACTCGATAAAATTTCCTTTAACGGTATACGTGGTGATTTACTCCGATGGTTCTCTTCATATGTCACAAATAGAACTCAAAGGGTCGTAGTTAACAGTTTCAGGTCTTCTACAACTCTTAATGTAACTTCCGGGGTACCTCAGGGTTCAATTTTGGGACCCCTTTTATTTATTTTATTTATTAACGGCATTGACATTTGTTTTAGAAATTCCAAAATCTTGCTCTATGCTGATGATCTCAAAATTTATAGGCCTATCAAAAATTTGCAAGACTGCGCATTATTACAGTAAGATCTAGATCGCTTTAGAGAATATTGCAAACACAATAAATTGCAATTGAGTCTATCTAAATGTAGTTGTATCAGTTTCACGAAAAATAAAAATGTTTTCAAGTACCCATATTCTTTAGATAATACTTCGCTGTCAAGGATGCCTCTTATTCGTGATCTTGGTATTCTTCTTGACGATAAACTTCACCTTGATACCCACATTAACAAGGTTGTAAATAATGCCTATAGAATGTTCGGTTTTGTGGTGAGATCTGCGAAGGAGTTTGTGCGACCCTCCACCTATTTGTATCTGTACAAGTCTTTGATCAGATCACAGCTTGAATACGCTGTGCCAGTGTGGATTCCTTCAAAGAAAATTTTTAAAAGCCATGCATTTCCGTTGTTTTCACACAAATCCATCTTATGATTATTTGCTTAAGAAGTATAAATTGCTGGTCCTTAAATCAAGGCGCACTCTGCTAGAGACGATATTTTTATTTGATTTGTGTAGCAATGCATATGTATTGATAATTGACAGAATAAGTTGCATAGTTCCTAGAACGACAGTGGGTCGAGGGGTGCGGTCTCGGCCACTGGTTGCAGTTACCTCTTGTCGTAGTGCGTATAGTCTTGTCGTACGCGGGTATGCGTGCGCCTTTGCGGCGACTTACTAATAATTACAATGATAAATTCCATCATATTGATATGTTTGCTCTTTCTGCTGGTAGTTTCAAAACTACTGTATTAAAGTAGCAGTCAATAATAATAATTTTTAATTGCATCATTTATACATTTAAGTTATTGCTCTGTTACTAAAATTTGACTTCAAATCAAATCAAATCATTTATTTCAAATAAACCAGTTACAAGCACTTTTGAATTGACAGAAGGTCGGTCAGTCAATAAGATGAAGCTAGTCGCCCATTCCAAAGAGTAGGTACCTATGGAAAAGAACGGGCAAGAAACTCCATGGACACTCTTTTAAATTTTCAAGCTATTGTTACAAATATTTGATTACATCATTCATGTTGAAATCAACCGTGTGAGAACGATGCAGAAATATATTGCACGCTGAGAGCGTCCATTATGGAAAACACACAAAAAACAATTCAGAAATTAAAATACACCGTGGCAGCTAAGAGATGACCAGTCCCCTCTGATAGCGTCCGTTCACGAACGTGACGTACGGATCAGCATCATTCAGCTCAACCATATTGAAGGGAACCTAATAACCCAACACACACGCCACCATCAGCGAGACATTAGAGTGAGCATGACATACTCTCAACAGCCAGAGCACAATCAAATTAATAAAAAAGACTAACCCAACAAATAAATGCCTTACAGCACATTCGTACATTGTGCTCACACGTTTGCCATGCAATTATACAATACTAAGAAATTGAATCTACACAAAGCTAAGATAGTTTTGTCCAACGTTCAGCAGCTCCCGTTGTTCCGTGTTCCCGAATACTAAGTTTAGCCCCTGTATAGCTGTACAAGTGCCGAACACCTCTGTCAGCGATACAATTCCGTATCGTACAATATGCTTGGCTACATAGGGTGTAATATAGGCTTTGAATTAATAACATAAACAATTACATCTTAAAACTACAAGAGGAAAAATCAAAGAACAATTAGTGTACAGAAATCGGACGCAGCTCAAGCCCAAGCCTTTTTGTCCTCAATATAATCCTTCACACTATAAAATGCTTTCTGACACAACTTACGTTTAATGAAGGATTTGAATTTATTCCGGCTCAGATCTTGAACCACCTCTGGAAGTCCCTTGTAAAATTGTATACATTGGCATCTGAAAGAGCCACCTATTTTCTTGAACCTTGTTGTAGGTACAATAAATTTGTGCCTGTTCCTAGTATTTATATTATGGACATCAGTGTATTGTTTAAACAATTTTATATTTTTATTAGCATACAAAAGATTTTCATAAATATATTGAGACGGCACGGTCAGTACATTAATCTCTTTAAATTTTTCTCTGAGAGAGTGTCTCGGACTTAATTAATAAATTGCACGAACAGCTCGTTTCTGCAAAACAAATATTGTTTGAATATTGGCGGCATTTGCCCACAACAGAATGCCGTACGACAATACGCTATGGAAATAGCCAAAGACACGTACTAAACGGGCCGTCTCAACATCAGTCAAATTACGAATTGTTCTAACTGCGTATGCAGCAGAACTTATTTTTTTGACAATTTTTCTTTATGTGGACCCTATTGAAGCTTAGCATCCAGAGTTATACCCAAGAATACTGTGCTGTCTTCAGATTTCAATTCTTAGCCCTTTATCAACACTTTAGTTTCCACCTGCCTCACGTGAGGTAGAGTAAACTTAATGCATTTGGTTTTTTTTCTCGTATAAGAGTAAATTATTAACATTAAACCAATGTACTACTTTGGAGATCGCGCTATTTACATCATCAGTAACCTGCTGCTGACGTTTCAGTTTAAATAAAAGTGAAGTGTCATCTGCCAACAACACTATATCGTGGTTATCCTTTATTAGGTACGGCAGGTCATTGATATTACTTACTTGACTTTATATTACTTACTTGTAGGTTTAAATTTGAATAGCATGGTTTGTAAATATTATTATTTTTTGTGTATTCTGTGGAAAATGTTGTTGGTTACACATTTGCTCATATATTTTTGAATTACTCTCTATTAAATATAATGTGTCACTGTTTGTTTTCCCAAATAAATAAAATTAAAATAAGGTTGTATTGTTTTAGTCGTACCTAAGTAATTTTGTGTTAAGTTAGGTTATTGTGTGTTTTTTTTTTATAATTTGTTAGTCTTAACTATCGCATTAGGTTTCTAAACCTGTAATGATAGTTTAAGTTTTAAGATAAATAAATAAATAAAAATAAATATATAAATTGTACAATGCACCCTACTCTGTTTGTATCTGTCTCTATCACAAAAGGTTTATTGGAAATATATAGTAGTAAAATAATGTTTGGACCAAGAACAAGCTACAAGAGTTATGTGAAGTATGACGTGAGGTACTCACTGGTGTCGTAGTACCAGAGGTCGCTACAGTCGCGCAGGTCGCACTGCCCGCCGTGCACGTACAGACGGTTGTGTGAAGTATGACGTGAGGTACTCACTGGTTTCGTAGTACCAGAGGTCGCTACAGTCGCGCAGGTCGCACTGCCCGCCGTGCACGTACAGACGGTTGTGTGAAGTATGACGTGAGCTACTCACTGGTGTCGTAGTACCAGAGGTCGCTACAGTCGCGCAGGTCGCACTGCCCGCCGTGCACGTACAGACGGTTGTGTGAAGTATGACGTGAGCTACTCACTGGTGTCGTAGTACCAGAGGTCGCTACAGTCGCGCAGGTCGCACTGCCCGCCGTGCACGTACAGACGGTTGTGTGAAGTATGACGTGAGCTACTCACTGGTGTCGTAGTACCAGAGGTCGCTACAGTCGCGCAGGTCGCACTGCCCGCCGTGCACGTACAGACGGTTGTGTGAAGTATGACGTGAGCTACTCACTGGTGTCGTAGTACCAGAGGTCGCTACAGTCGCGCAGGTCGCACTGCCCGCCGTGCACGTACAGACGGTTGTCGTGCAGCGCCGCCGCGTGCCGGTGGCGCGCCGGGCCCGGTGTGGCCGTGCGCACTTGGTGCCACGACTCCGAATCTGGAATACAACTTATAGCTTTTAACTTTTGAGACATCGTAAATCATACCCAGCTGTAACGTAACATTATGAATCTAAGAAAGTGTACGACCACTCTTAATAGCGGCAGTACATGCGCCTTTATGGCAAGGTAACAGAACCTAAACTAAGACCTATAAGCCCTACAGTCCCTACGACCCTAAGTCCTATAAGCCCTACAGCCCTGACCTACCATATAGTTCGTAATAAATAAATATATAAATAAGTGCGGGATATCTGCACCAAGAGACCTAAGGTAACAGACGGATAGTAGGTAGGATTTCCAGGTAAGGGTGAGGGGTAAACTCACTGCCAGTCCAGCAGACTCACAGGACTGATCAGAGATGGCTAAGGGTGTCTTGGCCACAGTGAGGGGTAATGAGACCAGAATAAATTGTAATCTGATTTATTTTCACACTATTACAGCTTATATACTACTTTTTCCCAATACACACAAAAGTACAGACGTCTTGGTATTCTATACGTGAAATCTGCAATTTCAACAATATTTGAAGTAGGCCGCGCGTCCGCTACCGAAATGCTGAATCACTGTTCAAAGGTAGCATTGAACAGAAGGAGTAGGAATGGTTGGAGATCCGGTTGCTGGTGATTTCACCGGGATTGAATTCAGACTTTGGCACTTTTGAGAAATTCTTATGAAAACCCTACACTTTGCCCGAGCTGAAGATTTTTCCCTGGAAGGCTCAGTAGTGGCGCTTGTGACTACTACACAAATGAGATATTTAACTGAACTGTGATTTCACAAAAAATCATAAAATTAATTAATAATTAACTTACCGTAATGAAATGCCCAGAGCTCATGCGTGGAGCCCCTCAGATCCTTGTACCCTCCGTATATTAGCAAGCAGTCTTTCAGCGCATGCGCAGAGTGACCGCGCCGCCCGCGGGGTCCGAGGCCAGCGCCCCGCGGTTCGCGGGAGCTCCGCCGGCGCATAGAAGGCGTGTAACTCAACTGACCCGGAAGTTTGCGCCAGATTTGTGCCTGGAAAATAAACACAGGCTGATGTTCAAACGAAGGACATAGAAAAGCGTGTAGGTAATTTGTTCGATCGACCCTCACTTAGTAAGGGTAATCAGCAGGTTCCCAACAGAGAGGGCTCTACACAGCGTGCCTTGAGCAAGGCCAGTGTCCCACTTTGTGGAAATCTGGTCGTCTGGTCCTGCTCAGGAAGCCGGTGCGCCTGCGTACTGGCCCATAGTGCTGCTAGACGAAATGGGTAAGCTGTTCGAGCGAATCATTGACCCCGCCTCGTTGGCCACTTGTGCAGAGAAGGGTCGCCACCATACATGCTGTGTCGCGCGTGAAGGTCCTGGCGGAGGAGGCAGTGTCCCGGAACGAGGCGATATTGGCGGTGTCCTTGGACGTCTCCAATGCCTTTAACTCCCTAGCCAGGAGTTTTAATCGGGACGCACTGCGGTACCATTAAGTGCCTCCATACCTCCGTCACGCAGTTGAAGCTTGTCTGTCGGAGACGTATGTCACCTACATGGTACGTGATGGCGGACATCAATGCCGCTTGTGGTGCGGTGTTTCACAGATCTCGGTCCTTGGCCCGCTCGTGTGAAACACCGGGTACGACTGGGTAGAGATGAGAGGCGAGTTCAGACCGGGGGTATACCTGATGTAATATGTGGACGACATGCTGGTCAACAACACCCGGGGGAGCTCGCACAGGGAAGTAGCGTTGTTGGCGACGGCTGCGGTCTCACAGGTGGTTGACAGCATACTTCGCCTAGGCCTGGAGGTGGCCCTAAATAAGTGGGGAGTCTTTGATGTTTCATGGTCCCCGGCGGGTACCGCCGCCCGGCTTTATAGCTTAGAGCTTAAATAGCTGTCGAGTCCACCATTAAGTATCTGGGATTGGTGCTCGACAGCTGGTGGGACTTCGGCCCCCACTTCAGGCGGCTAGGGCCAATCTGGGAGGTCGAGCCTCCCAGATTTCGCGCCGCATTCAGGCGGCTCTACATGGGAATCATGCGATTGATGGCGCTTTATGAAGCCCCGGTTTGAGGTTCTGATCGGAAGCATACTGCGGAAAACTCAGAGAGTGACACGGCGGACATCCATTAGAATTTTCCATACCGAGGAAAGAAAGATAAAGAAGTGGGTAATCAGCAGCGTAACGATACATATGTTTGGTGGGCAAGCTCGACCCTCGTCGAGTCTGCTCGAAACCATTTGTTGCGTGATACTAAGTAATGAAGCCATATGTGGTTTTATTGATAGGATTAAAATCAGTTGAGTGTGTAACTGTGTAAGCCCTCAGCCCTTAAAACCCCATTGGCAAGACCAAATAAATAAAATAATTGCAGAATGTTTTGTAGTTCGTGAAAAAACCCAATCACTGAATCCCTCTGGGTGCACCTTTGTTATGTACAGCGACTGCCATCATTCACATGTTAGTGAAAACCTAAGAATTTAGGACCTACATAAGTATCCAGCCTTACGTTGTTGACACCACTACGGTTCGGACGAAGCGTTTCGCGTCGTCTTTTATACCGCGTTCAACAAAGGGCTGGAACAATTTGCCAGCGGTGGTGTTACCGTCTGAATATAATTTAAGTTTCTTTAAAGCTAGAGTGAATAGGTAGGTACTTATTAAACTAGCGCGCTTTACCATCAACGACTGCATCACTGCTTACCATCAGGCGGGAGTGCGGTCAAGCACTAGTTTATAATAAGTAAAAAAACCTGGAAGCAGTATCACGAGTAAGATCCTTACCTTACTTATAGATGTAACAGTAGGTAGGTCATACCTACCTACTAAGTACAAACAATTATATTAAGCACGGCTCATTGGCTCTGCTGTATTCGGTGGTTAAGCAATTGACTTGCCGCCGCGGAATTATGTATTTCCATGGCCTACGGATAACTGTGTGCTGGCTGTTTGTATGATATGGCATGTTTAGCACCATAAAGCTATGTTTACAGTTATGTTATAGGCTCAGTATGGCATGTTTAGCACCATAAAGCTATGTTTACAGTTATGTTATAGGCTCAGTATGGCATGTTTAGCACCATAAAGCTATGTTTACAGTTATGTTATAGGCTCAGTATGGCATGTTTAGCACCATAAAGCTATGTTTAGCATTATGCATAGCTTTATCGTGCTAAACATGCCATATCATACAAACCCCGAAGCGCCCCGAAGCCCGAAGTGTAGGTTTGTGCCTGGTTGGTGGCAGTAGGCTATAACATAACTGTAAACATAGCTTTATGGTGCTAAACATGCCATATCATACAAACCCCGAAGCGCCCCGAAGCCCGAAGTGTAGGTTTGTGCCTGGACGGTGGCAGTCCACCAACCAGGCACAAACCTACACTTCGGGCTGCTACTAAGAAATTCCATGAACCAAGGGATTCTAGGGATAGTTCAGGCCAAGAGCACAGGGAAATTGTTTTACCTCTGTGTCGTATATCCAGAGCGGTGTTTCGTTGGAGAGCGCGCCGGCCTCGCCCCCGAACACGTAGAGCTTCGCCAGGTGCGCGGTGGCGCTGTGCTCTTGCAGCGAGGGAGGCGGCTCGCCGCGGCACTCCAGCTTCTCCCATTTACCCGTAACTGGAAGGATATAAATACAAATAACAATACCAGCCTGTTTAGTCGCTTCCCGCACACGAGCATTAATCACCACGCTAGCTCAAGACGGGTTGGTGAGTTGGTAGGTGGACTTATAATAATAATAAGTCCAGGATTGATAAATCGTTACTAATATTATAAATCAGAAAGTGAGCTAGTAAATTAATAATTTAAGACATCGTGAGGACACGATGAAAAAATTATTAATTTACTAGCTTTCCGACCGCGGCTTCGCCTACGTGGAATTCGGTTATATCGCGCTTTTTAGATTTCTCTTGGGAATATCACTTTTTTTGACGTGACAACGTCTTATAAATTGGTTTGCCGGGTGACACTTCAAGAAACTGCGTTACGCTCCGCTCACGTTATGCGCTCACAATGAGAGCGAGTGAGAGGCACGCGTCCCTTCCACTCGGGCATGGTTAGCCCGCTTAAGAGCGAGAGAGACAGACATAAATAAAAAGTGAAAGGCACGCGTCCCTTCCACTCGAGCACAGTTAGCCCGCCTAAGAGCGAGAGAGACAGAGCGAGAGAGACAGAGCGAGAGAGAGAGAGTGAGAGAGATAGGCATACACACCGGTTCATGTCTTGCGCTTCTATTTCGCTTAGGCGCCTGCATACAAGTTTACACGTTGCCAGTTAATTGTAAAACAATTGTGTAGTGATAATGTGAAATGAGACAATGCGAGAGAGACCGATCTCATTCAGTGCGAGATTCTTTGTATAAATTAATGTTTTAAGTATAATTCTTTGTATAAATAAATGTTTTAAATTGTTACTATTATTTCATCCTTCTTCCTACTATACGAATGAATATTCACATTAAAATTATTTTTCCACTCAAAGTCGTTGTCACGTAAAACTTTCGCCCGTATACCGACTTTACAGGCAACCAATTTTTTGCAAAGATTGTCTGTGGCAAATTTCATCAAAATCGATTGAGAGGTTTAAGCGGGAAAGTGTAACGAGTCAGACAGACAGAGTTACTTTCTCATATAAAATATTAGTATGGAAGAATGGATTAAGGTTACTAGCTTTCCGACCGCGGCTTCGTCCGCGTGGAATGCGGTTATATCGCGCTAATAATATTTTGGTTTTCCCTCGGGAATATCATTTATTTTCCGGGATAAAAAGTAGTAGTCTATTATTTAATCCAGACGTTTAACTTTATGTCTGCAAAGTTTCAAGACATTCGATTCAGTAGTTACGGCGTGAAAGCGGAACAAAAAAACTCACTTTCCGATTTATAATATTAGTAACGATTTATTAAAAGTATTTTACTAAGGTTTTAAAGTTAATAATTTATAGTGATAAACTTTATGTAATACATAAAGTTTTTGAATCATTAATCAAGTTTTGGACATAGCTAATGCCATCCATAGATATGACTAACTAATTCGATTCCCAATGATTTTGCCGATCTTTTAGTATTGTTTCATTGCATAGCACCCGTGAGACCACTACGTATTTAAACTATAATGCTACCATTTTGCCGATCTTTTAGTATTGTTTCATTGCATAGCACCTGTGAGACCACCACGTATTTAAACTATAATGCTACCATTTTGCCGATCTTTTAGTATTGTTTCATTGCATAGCACCCGTGAGACCACTACGTATTTAAACTATAATGCTACCATTTTGCCGATCTTTTAGTATTGTTTCATTGCATAGCACCCGTGAGACCACTACGTATTTAAACTATAATGCTACCATTTTGCCGATCTTTTAGTATTGTTTCATTGCATAGCACCTGTGAGACCACTACGTATTTAAACTATAATGCTACCATTTTGCCGATCTTTTAGTATTGTTTCATTGCATAGCACCCGTGAGACCACTACGTATTTAAACTATAATGCTACCATTTTGCCGATCTTTTAGTATTGTTTCATTGCATAGCACCCGTGAGACCACTACGTATTTAAACTATAATGCTACCATTTTGCCGATCTTTTAGTATTGTTTCATTGCATAGCACCCGTGAGACCACTACGTATTTAAACTATAATGCTACCATTTTGCCGATCTTTTAGTATTGTTTCATTGCATAGCACCTGTGAGACCACTACGTATTTAAACTATAATGCTACCATTTTGCCGATCTTTTAGTATTGTTTCATTGCATAGCACCCGTGAGACCACTACGTATTTAAACTATAATGCTACCATTTTGCCGATCTTTTAGTATTGTTTCATTGCATAGCACCCGTGAGACCACTACGTATTTAAACTATAATGCTACCATTTTGCCGATCTTTTAGTATTGTTTCATTGCATAGCACCCGTGAGACCACTACGTATTTAAACTATAATGCTACCATTTTGCCGATCTTTTAGTATTGTTTCATTGCATAGCACCTGTGAGACCACTACGTATTTAAACTATAATGCTACCATTTTGCCGATCTTTTAGTATTGTTTCATTGCATAGCACCCGTGAGACCACTACGTATTTAAACTATAATGCTACCATTTACAGGGTACGTCTTTCATTGACTCAATGCGTCCAGACGGCTAAGAGTATGTCATGGTCACTCAGATTTCTTGCTGGTGGTGGCGCGTGTCTTGGAACAATAAACATCATGTTCGTGAACGGGCGCCGTCAACAGAGACTGGTCATCTCTTGACTGCCACTTATTTTATCATTTTTATTTCTGAATTGGTTTTCTCGTTTCTCCTTTTTTCATACGGACGGTTTTAACGTGCACTTCTTTCTACAGGAATGATGTATCTAACGAATATTTGGTAGAAATTTAAGCTCGATATTTATTAGTAGAATAAAATAACCGGCATCACGTTTCCTATTTATATTTGGCATTAACGTGACAGCCTCCGTTGTGTAGCGGTTGCGAACGCGGCCACTGCGCAAGGAGGCGCGGTTTCGATTCTCGCGCAGTGCAAATATTTGTATGCATGAATATGATTATTTGCACTGGTCTGGTCATGCCTCGGAAAGCACGTCAAGCCTTTGGTCCCGGTTGCCATATAAACACCTAGTGGCAGTCGTTACGGGTTGTTGGAGCTCTCAAAAGTCCAACAATTGGTCTAACTGCAATGCTTCGATATTGCCTTCGGGTTGTGGAGGTCAGCCGGCAGTCATCATCATCATCATAGCCGCCAGCCACTACCAGCCACCTTTTTGATGTCGTCGCTCCATCTCGCCCAAGGGCATCCTACGCTACGTTTGCCGAGACGCGGTCTTTATTCGAGAACTCGTTCACCCCAACGGTTGTCGGTCCTGCGGCATATGTGACCATTGCCACTTCAGCTTGCTAATCTTCTCAGCTATCGGTGACTTTGGTCCTCTGTTGGATCACCTCATTTCTGATGCGGTCCTTCAGAGAGACGCCCAACATAGCCCGTTCCATAGCTCGTTGAGTGGCTTTAAACTTTTGGACTAGACTGACCGTTAGTGTCCACGTCTCGGCTTCGTAAGTCATGACGGGTAGGACGCACTGGATGAAGATTTTCGTCTTCAAACATTGGGGTATGGCCGACGAAAATACCCCTCGAAGTTTACCAAATGCTGCCCATCCCAGCTGGATCCTTCTATTTGCCTCCTTCTCGAAGTTCTTTTTCCCTAATTGCAACGTTTGCCCGAGGTATACAATATATGTACATATTCTGGAACAACTCCGAGCGGCATTCCATTTACGGCAACCGGTCCCGGCAGTTGCTTCACAGAAAATATCGAAGTTTAGCCAAAATAGCAGTTAGACTGGTAAGGTGGACCCCATACTCCAAAGCTGAAAAAGCTTTGGATGCGAATGGAATTAACGCTGCGATAATGATTTGGCATAATTAACGCCAACTTAAAACTAAAAGAAAATACAATAATGCAAAATCTCTTCTGTTAAACATCCGAATCAGAATAAAACACAAGACTCGATTACGTAATCTGTGCAGCAAAACGTTTCGACTTAGGTATGTATAATAAGTGTTGGAGTCGGTTGATGAGGCTCGACCTAGTTAAAATGCCAATGGGAAGCTGTAGCAGACGCTCCCATGAAGAAAAGACACGTTTTTGTGGAGGACCCTCCAGCGACAGCTGACGACAGCCTCTTCGATTGATATGGAGGGTCGCTTTCAGGACGGCATCCCACACGCGTCCTATACACCATTGATGTAATTCGCTTTGAAATAAAGTAGATTTTTGTCTATATTTAAGAAAAGGGAGCTATTTGTTTAGATAATTGTTGTTACATGGCCAGCGCGATCACCCGACCATAGTCTCATAGAAAATCCGGCTTTATGGTGCCGAAGTGGGAGTCACGAAATATGTGATATATGTAGCTTTTTGATCGCAGCATGGCGGAGTTTGAAAAATATTTGAGAGGATATGTGGTGGTAATATTCTGGGATCTCTGAGCAAACGTCTCCTTGACTGCATTAATAGTCACCATCTGCCTTTTCTCAACTACGTTGGAGTCAGCTTTCAGTCTAACCAAATTCAGCTGAATACCTGTATTTTACATGGAGTGACTGCCTATCTGCCCTCCACAACCCAGATCCTAGGCGCACCTCGCCGCACCTCGCCGCGCGGCGACGACGCTCCAGCGTCCATCGTCTGTGCGCGCCCGCTAGAAGACTAGTCTGGAGTTCAGTGAGAATTTCTTTTGTTAGTGCCCAGCTGTCCGTAGAGTAGTGTAGAAGTGAAAACAATATCAAACGCTTTTGTCTTAAGTTTGATTGGCAGTTTTGATTTGAAAATGTGCTTCACTGACTTTTTGAATGAGTCATTTCCAAGATCGAGAGCTGGGCACTGACACAAATCATCATCATCATCATCAAGTCAGGTTGATTTACAAATTGATTACTCGAAAACTCGCGTTGTGACAAACAGAGAAAACACACCAAACAAAATAATAACAAAAGATTAAAGGAAATAGAGCAAGTGGAAAGTTATCACTACATATTATAAAACAAACTCACATTCTCTTTCCCTATGTCCCTTTGTATGATTAAATCTTTAAAAATACGCAACGGATTTTGATGCGGTTTTATTTGATAGATAGAGTAATTAAAGAGGAAGGTTTAAATGTATGATAACATCCATTAAATTGTAGAAAAATACTATTATGTTTGAGGATTATAATGTGATGTCGTAAATACATAATTACATTTTTTCTACGTTTGCACGTTTGAAACGCAGGCTGAACCCTACGAGCTTTATCAAAATAATGTACTAAATATTGTTGTTGAAAAGGTCTACAAAAAAGTCCGCGATGGTATAAATGCCTACCTCTTATGGATATCTCACAATAATATGTTATTGTCATTTACTTTTTACAACAAATACCTACGAATTTTCGAAGCGATTTTAACCAATACAGCATTAATCCTTATCCAATTTAATACTTTAAATACATTGTTGATTTAATATAGATATATACACATACCTTTGTTGCAATCATTTCACAAAAATGTGTTCGCCGATTAGGGGCTGGTCTAATAGTTGTGATGTCAATATCATCATTACGTTCCAGCTCTTTCCTATCAGAAATAGTCTGTCCATCTATGAATTTTAGGGAACGAATCCATTTTGGCACATCGTTTAGACGCCACTATTCCCTCCTGAATGAGTTATTTAATATAACCTCTTACTCATTTTGATATTTTAAATCTATCTATGTGTCATGCCCTCTCTTTGTTTATTTCCGAATTGTTTGTATGTATAAATATGTAGCTTTTTGAGTTCCTGCTTTCGGTTTTAGTTTTTTTTTCTTTACTTTTAGGGATGTTCTATTTCATGAAAACTGTCTATGGAATATATTAACTTGACAGGACCCAATTAGCATTTTATCTTGTGGCCTTTTTGCAATGAAGTAGGAAGACAATAGATAACTAGAATTTAAATACATATAGGTAATTTAGTTTAGTAGGTAGTTTAGTTTGTGGACAAGGGAAGCGGAGCCAGTATCTAATATTTCACTATCCATACTAATATTATATAATATGTGAAAGCATCGATATAATATTAATCAATGTGTGAAAGTAACTCTGTCTGTCTGTCTGTTATGCTTTCCTGCTTAAACCTCTCAACCGATTTTGATGAAATTTGGCACAAACAATCTTTAGTCCCTGAGAAAGGACATAGGCTACCTTTTATTGAAAAAAAAATGGTATTCCCGAGGGAAATCTAAAGAGCGCGATATAACCGAATTCCACGCGGGCGACGCCGCGGGCGGAAAGCTAATTTGTAAATAAATAACAAACAAGAATATAAATTTCAAAGAAACAGAAAATGGTCACACAGATTAGAACTTAGACTTCGTTCAATCCATTGTTTAGATAAACAAATAGCTAACAGCATAATAATGCAACAAAGCAATAGAAATAATAGGTGTCAAATATCGATTTAAAAAGTAGTAATATATAAGTGAATGGTGTCAAATAGGTTTCCGCCGATTTTTGAACATGCGGACGAGCATTATCACGTTGGAGAATAATTTTTCATCCCACCATCTCGGAAAGAGTATTTTTAATCTTCAATATCTGACTGGAAAAGCCGTTTTTATTATCTAGAGGATAAAGTAAATTGAATTTAGAACATCGTGTGCACTAAGTTTGTAAATAAAAAAAAAACATTAAACCTATTTACTGTTACCTCTATGGTGCCGAATATATCATACAACTTTTTTTTAATTTGTTAAAAACTCAGACTCGGAACCTTCTTGGTGTTCTTTTTTCAATTTTCTTTGTACGCGGTTCTTTACGCGGCATTTTTTCACGTCATTGTTAAACCTTATATTAAAAAAAAGAAACTTGAAAACAAGTGAAAAACTAAAATGAGTGATTCTAGCGACGAGGAAGTTTGTTTGACGCCAACAGAATTGACTGAAACTGTTAATAATGCGCAAATGAGCTTTCTACCTCAACAATCACGCGAGAAGTATTTAAAACAGTACGATATGTTCAACACGTGGCGACTAGCAAAAGGAGCCAAAACTTTCTCAGAAAACGTTTTGCTGGCATATTTTATAGAATTATCCGAGAACAAGAAAGCAAGCACTCTATGGAGTACGTATTCGATGCTAAAAGCAACAATAAAGATGAAAAAAGACATACATATCGATACCTATCCTAAATTAGTAGCATTTTTAAAAAGAGCCTCATCTGGTCATCATCCAAAAAAATCGAAGGTTTTCACAGTATCTGATATTGAAAAGTTTCTTAACGAAGCACCCGATTCCGTATATTTGGCGGCAAAAGTAAGTCAGTTGCACATTCAGTATCTACTTAAGTACATATATTAATCTCAATTAAATAGTATACTTAGTAAATGTTGATAGGCATAATTATGCGTTCATATAAATTTTATTCATTTATCTACTACAATACTCTTTACATTGCAGGTTGTTCTTATTATTGGAATAAACGGAGCATGTCGAACTAATGAACTAACACAACTTAATGTCAAAAACATTGAGAAACATTCAGATACTACTACTACTACTATTAATTAATTTACCTAATACAAAGACAAAAAGAGACCGCAACTTTGTCATTCGCAAGGAATACGTAACGATTGTTGAGAAATATCAAGCCTTACGGCCGCCTAACACTCCAATCAATCGTTTTTTTCTACAGTATCGTAATGGAAAGTGTGTTAGACAGCCTATGGGTACTAATAAAATTGGCAGTATCCCACGAGAAATAGCAACATTTCTTGAACTTCCAGAACCCCTGTTGTACACGGGTCATTGTTTCCGACGAACTTCAGCCACACTTTTGGCTGATTCCGGAGCTGATCTCCTGTCCCTTAAGCGCCACGGAGGCTGGAAGACCAATGCAGTTGTAGAGGGATACATAGAGGATTCCATCCAAAATAAGTCTAAATATGTGAAGGCATCGTAGGAGCCATTACACTGAAAGAGCCTCAATCGGAAACTTGGACTGGCCCTTCTACATCAAAAATAAGCCGTTATGAAACACCTAACCATCTTCCTCTCTCTCCAACATTCACGCCAAGGGAATCCGATGAATCGGTACAACTATTAAGTATGACAGACAGTTTACCGAAAAACAGTACACAAGTGACTAACACCAATATTACAGTACCAAACAAAAATATTACACTCAATTTAAATAACTGTTGCAACGTTACTTTAAAATTTTCTTAATTATACTTTAGTATTATTTTATTATAATTTAAAGATTATTCTGTAATACTTACCTGTCATAATGTAGTAATTAATACCTAAACTGAAATAAAAGTGTACCTATCTTGTGATTGTAAACATTTTTTTATTGCATTTAGTCATTTCCTCGCTGAGGTGGAATGAAAAGTTACGTGTTGCACTCGAGTGCAAAGATTTTGCACCTCGTGTCCTTTTGATTCCCTCGCTAACGCTCAGGATTCTAATTTTGAATCACTCGCTGCGCTCGTGATTCAATTTTAGAATCCTTCGCTTGCTCGGTCATCAAAATTGAACACGCGGTTAACAAGCAACTTTGCACTCTTGTATAACAAATAACTATTGTCATATCTGGAGTAGTAATGGCCACGTTTTTTCTCTTCCCTCTATTTTCCTCTAAGAATACTTCTAATTCCATGTCTTCGTACGATTTCGGTCTTCCACTACATTCTTTGTCTTCATAGTTTCTAAACTTTTAAAACCACCCTCGACAACTTCTCTCTCTTAAAGCAGCTTCACCGTAAGCTTCTACAAGCAATCGATGGGCCTCAGCTGCAGACTTCTTCAAATTAAAGAAGTAACAAAATTTCCCGCAATTGACGATTATTCGGCACAAAACTTGACATTTTTGCATTAAAATAAATATGTGATACTGATACAGAGTCACTATATAATACTCTAAGTGTATGTTTTACCAGATCGGCGGAAACGGAGGAAACGTATTTCTACACCTAATATAACCGTTGATTCAGCTAGTGGGACGACAGTTCATTAGCGTGTGTTATCTGTGGAATGTTTAGACATCACACACATTCATGTACTCCACTCACCGAGGCTGTACCTCCAGAAGTCCCTCAGCGGCACCGCGCCGCCCGCGCCTCGCCCGCCCAACACGTACACATGCCCGCCCAGCAGTGTCGCCGAGTGCTTGCCGCGCGCGCACGGCACCGCTTGCCCGTTGCTGCAGTCGCACTCCACCGAGCTCCACATCTCATCTGACAAAAAACAGATTACATAAATACAACAACCAGCAACTCTTCAACAAGCTCAAATCATTTGGCTTCTAATGTCAGTAGTCTCAACTGATGAGGTCGGCGTTTGTTATCTCACTAGTCTGAGAAGAAAGGCCAAAGTAAACTCGGAGGTGACAGTCTCTTTTAAAGTTCAGACATAATCTTGGTCAGATGTTTGTATCTCTTAAAGTTATTTGCTTTACGTGCCGTTATTGTTATTGTATACAGATATTTTCTAACTGATCAGACAGCTGTGCTGTTGCGGAATTTGTTCCGCCACTTCTTTCCAGCGAAAGCATTGGAGAGTGGTGAAGCTGCCGTGTTTTTGGAGACTGTCTTTTGTAATTTTGACGTTCGTAAAGTCAGCATAATTTGAAAACAAAATGACTTTTGATTGAGATCATATGAAGACTGTGTAGATCGTCTGAGGTGCTCTTTTGAGGAAAGAACCATAATACATAGGTCAGTGCACGCATTTGTCAGAACTCGTACAGCTCAACTCGAAATTATAGGAGCTCAATGATCCTAACTAGTTGACAATAGTGTGTATAACTTGTTGACAATAGTGTCTATACCTTGTTGACAATAGTGTCTATAATTTGTTGACAATAGTGTGTATAACTTGTTGACAATAGTGTCTATAACTTGTTGACAATAGTGTCTATAACTTGTTGACATTAGTGTGTATAACTTGTTGACAATAGTGTCTATAACTTGTTGACAATAGTGTGTATAACTTGTTGACAATAGTGTGAACAAGTTATTGACAATAGTGTGTATAACTTGTTGACAATAGTGTATATAACTTGTTGACAATAGTGTGTATAAGTTGTAGACAATAGTGTGTATAAGTTGTTGACAATAGTGTGTATAACTTGTTGACAATAGTGTGTATAACTTGTTGACAATAGTGTGTATAACTTGTTGACAATAGTGTGTATAACTTGTTGACAATAGTGTGTATAACTTGTTGACAATAGTGTGTATAACTTGTTGGCAATAGTGTGTATAACTTGTTGACAATAGTGTGTATAACTTGTTGACAATAGTGTGTATAACTTGTTGACAATAGTGTGTATAACTTGTTGACAATAGTGTGTATAACTTGTTGACAATAGTGTGTATAACTTGTTGACAATGGTGTGTATAACTTGTTGACAATAGTGTGTATAACTTGTTGACAATAGTGTGTATAACTTGTTGACAATAGTGTGTATAACTTGTTGACAATAGTGTGTATAACTTGTTGACAATAGTGTGTATAACTTGTTGAAAATAGTGTGTATAAGTTGTTGACAATAGTGTGTATAAGTTGTTGACAATAGTGTGTATAAGTTGATGACAATAGTGTGTATAACTTGTTGACAATAGTGTGTATAACTTGTTGACAAGTGTGAATAAGTTGTTGACAATAGTGTGTATAAGTTGTTGACAATAGTGTGTATAAGTTGTTGACAATAGTGTGTATAACTTGTTGAAAATAGTGTGTATAACTTGTTGACAATAGTGTGTATAACTTGTTGACAATAGTGTGTATAACTTGTTGACAATAGTGTGTATAACTTGTTGACAATAGTGTGTATAACTTGTTGACAATAGTGTGTATAACTTGTTGACTTGTTGACAATAGTGTGTATAACTTGTTGACAATAGTGTGTATAACTTGTTGACAATAGTGTGTATAACTTGTTGACAATAGTGTGTATAACTTGTTGACAATAGTGTGTATAACTTGTTGACAATAGTGTGTATAACTTGTTGACAATAGTGTGTATAACTTGTTGACAATAGTGTGTATAACTTGTTGACAATAGTGTCTATAACTTGTTGACAATAGTGTGTATAACTTGTTGACAATAGTGTCTATAACTTGTTGACAATAGTGTCTATAACTTGTTGACAATAGTGTGTATAACTTGTTGACAATAGTGTGTATAACTTGTTGACAATAGTGTGTACAACTTGTTGACAATAGTGTGTATAACTTGTTGACAATAGTGTGTATAACTTGTTAACAATAATGTGTATGACTTGTTGACAATAGTGTCTATAACTTGTTGACAATAGTGTGTATAACTCGCGCAAGTTAATTGTGCACCTCGCTGGAATTTGACCCCTCTCCTGCTTCCCCGCGCGACGCCCCGCATTCGCCGTAAGCGATGAGTAGCGTTAGCATCTTTGTTACAAATGTCTAAATACAGTTTAAATCCCCTGTTGTTATTACTGTATCTGTGGACTTTTTGCGTTGTTGAAGAAGAAGAATAAAAAAAAAATTATATTTTTTTAACATAATTCTCATTTTTACAAACGGTACCATCCGAATGACATCACAGAGCGATGTGCACAGTTAACTCGCGTGAGTTGTATGTTTATTATTGTACCTTACCAGTTACCTAACTATTAGTGTTATTACGCAAAACACGTAAGCTGCAGACGATGAATCGAAAAAATACAAAATTATGATAAAACTATTTTATTAATTACATTTAAATCGATGCTAGAATATGAAATGCGGGAAGCCAATGGATGTGGGAAGCACAAGACTGGTCATTGTGGAAAGCCTTAGGGGAGGCCTTTATCCAGCAGTGAACCTCTATATGCTGGAGAAGAAGAAGAAGAATATGGAATGAAAAAAATATTCATTAAAACAACTAATAGCTAATGTCGAAATTCGCCGCGTCGGCTACTCGTGGCTGGACGGATGTCATCTATGCGCTTGCAAGTCCTTTAGTTTACGCAGAGTGAACTAAATCAAATGCATTATTCGTACGTGACACGTACACGCAGAATATAACACGCAAATAAAACGGGTTGTCTATATATCAGTTAAATTATGAATTTTTTTTAAGAGAATGTGCTCAGGAACAGCTTTTTTGATAATTTATCTATGTATGTAAACCTGCACTAACCCAAAGTTATGCCCAAGAATACTATGCTCTCTTCAGGATTCAATTCTTCGCGCTTTAATTTCTATATATTTATCAAATTACAGTAATCAAATAGGGGCTGTATAAGACCGCATTAACTTTCTACTCTTTGTACACTTTGGTTAGTGTTTCTCCTGCTGAATAGGTAAGACCTTTTCACATGAAAAAAGGCAATAACTACGGAAATAAGAACAAAATCTTTAAAACAAATACTTTAATAGAATCAAAGAAAAAATACCCATTAGATTCAGCTTTGACCGAAATATAAAATTGCATGCTCCAAGGCTTTCGGCAGGGTAAACAACATTGCGTCTTTGCCTCCTCTGTAATCGAAAGTTTCCGACTTCAAAGTCCTGTCCCTTCAGATAAAATGCATAACTCCCCTTCGTTGCACATAAAATTCACCAACTAGTCGTCGTATGGGGTAGATGAAATGCCGGCGTCCCCCAGGGCTACTCGCTAGGACCCTCCGACCCTCCGTTTCAACATCTCTAAGTATTGCTTATTGCGAATAAATACTTTCTTGTTTCGTGTAGGGATGTGGTTAGGAGTTATCGTTAACAACGTGTAAATATTATTTAGAATCAGGAAGGTTTTAGTTTGTTTGCGGGAGGTTATATAAATGACGATTGCCATTGTAATGAGATTTATTAATCTTTTACTTTGAACATGATTCATTCATAATTTTGCAAAAGAAACGGTTCTATTGGACCTTCATTGTCCTATGTTAAACTGCACTGCTCTGTATCATTTATTTATAGGAATTCACTTTTCAATTAGACAGTCGTCTATGGTCGTCATCATCAGTTCTATTGCAGGTGCATTATAACCCATATGGGTGCAAAGTTCTGATTTTAAATGATTTAAGTCCAAACACAAAGTAACTATTGTAAACGTGGAGGAGTATTAAGTTGTATTGCTTTAAAATACTTAGTAGAAAACTTAAAAATGCAGTAGTTGCTCCTACGATTTTCAAAGTATCCCCTCGATACCTCTGGTCTGCCATCATCTAAACCTGATTTTCTTGTCTTGGTCCACGTTCAAAATATATGTATATATACTTTATAAAAAAAAACGTATCATAAAATTTGGTTTATAAACGTCGAAGTTATCCGCGAACAAACATAAACAAGCACATACATATACGATCGAATTGAATAACCTCCTCCTTTTTGAAGTCGGTAAAAAAATTGGACAGACGCCAATTTTCACCACCCTTATTTCATTATCTTACGCTCACCCACTCATACTTTATGCAATAATATTACCTACATCGTAGTGGATGTCTAACTCACAAGACACAATAATGTAGATTGCCTACAATGCCCATCTTTGTAAACCGAGGAATTAAACAAAAATCACGATGTACGTAATAGTTATGGACGTTATGGTAAATAACATAATTGTAATTATATCTACATCATTGAATTAGGAGATTCCTGTAATGATTTATTTTTATGTGCAGTATGTTTATATGTAGGAATTACTTCTGTCTCGTGGGTGCAGTTACAAACATTTAAACACACATACACAAACAGCCAGTCCCGGAACAACTACCTACCTGTAGGCCATATCTACAAATATTTGTTCCGTGTGAGAATCAAACCCGCGACCCGTAGCGCAGCAGTTAGGTAATCGCTCAGCCACTGCACCAACGGTGTCGCTAAATGATAGGGATGACGAGATAATAAATAAATATCCCTGAGTTTGCCGACAGCCAAGCACTCTATAGCAAGTTCTATATACGTATAACGAATGATCGAGGGCAGGGACGGCCTGAAAAAAAAGGTGTTCTCGTCTCGTTAGGAAACTCGGCGAATCTATTGAGAACGGACAAATTATTACTACATTTACCTAATGCCGAATTTTTTTTTTATGTTATAAACTAGCGCTTGACCGCAATCCTGCCTGATGGTAAGCAGTGACGCAATCGCAATTTCAATTTTATGCATTAAACCCTAATCATAGAAATGAACAAACAATTCATAAACAGCTTAAATAGTACTTTCATAACCTCGGGCTCAGTATTCGATAAATAATACCCTTCAGGGCAATAACCCTACATGTGACAAAACCACAACCCTTCTTAGAAAAATACTTATGACTTAATAAATGTCCGTCTATTATCCTAAAGTCTCATATATTTTTCTTATAAGTAAACTATTTAGTTGGATCGCCCCATAATTAGTCCCTGTGAGCAACCCTTTGTTTACCACGTGACTTGTTTGACAATTCAGTTCAGAGCCCTGGACGTCGATATATTGGTACACTTGTAGGTAGAACACAACAACATATAAGCCCCGCACGATGATATTGCGATGGAACCTTGTCACAATAACAGCTTTGTGACGTCATCTGTCACACAAAAGGACAGCTAGCAAAAGAATGTTTAACGCAAAATTAATATTAGGGTTAAGGGTTTATTTGTATTTTATAATTTTATTATACATACACTCTTTATACCTACTCACCCATATTCTGACAAATAAACTTTCATTATTAAAAATTTCAAGGAAATAATTCTTGTAGACGTAAGAAAAATATACTTATTCGACATTCGTATATGTTTCTTATTAATTATCGCAAATTAACATTTCTGTTAATTTGCGAGCGGGAATTGAACCAGAGTCCACTGTGTAGCAGTCATATGTTAATCACTACCTACATCTATCAGATTATAAATAAAACCAGGATACTATGTAAAAAAATGTTTATATATAATTCAATATAATCAATTCCACTCATATAGTCTTCCGAATTAGAACTGCTTTCTGTGTCTGTCGATTCCGATTCACTGTCGTCTGCCGTATTTATGACAAATAACTCGTCAGTTATTAGATCTTTATTCCAATATTTCTTCTTCAAGCCGTTTAACATGATTGATTGAGTTATTGACGCCAACGCCTCCAACGTCAGACCTTCAATGCGACTTTCCAACTGCTCCACATTCTTTTCTGAGATCCTCATCTTTACCAGGTTCCAGATGTACTCAATGGGGTTGAGGTCGCAGTTGTAGGGTGGTAATCTAACGACCTCATGGCCATTGCCAGCTAATAAATTGTCAATTTTATAATTTTTCGGCGGTCTGTGCCGTTTAATTAATAAATACAGTTCAGGTTTTGTACTGTTGTTGGGAAAGTCGATGTTGTGAGCTTGTAGTCACTCAACCATCAACTGTTTTTTATTGTTCATACTTGGTGGCCTATTCTCTTCCCTACTGTGATAAGGGGCGTTGTCCATCACAATTATGGACTTGCGTGGTAATTTGGGTACTAATTTTTCTGTAAGCCACTTGGTGAAATTCTCAGCATTCATTTGATCATGGTAATCCCCCGTTTTGGTGTCTGCTTTAAGCATTAAAAGGGCATTGTCAAATGTCAACAAAACTGCTTTCACTTCCCGCCGATGGATAATAGATCCATCGGCGGCCAGGGCTGTCGTTCCGTCTCACTCCGACATAGGTTGCTGTTTGCCAACATTTTTTTATCGTGTAGTGTGCGTGTATCTACGTTTCGTCGAAATAAATAACGGGTCTTTTGTTATTACAAAGCGAGTCATTTTCTTTTATACGTCGTAAATATTTAGCCCTCCACGCTTGAATTTGGGGTCTTTCAATTATAGTCAGTCTTTTTGGTAGCATCGTTTAAATTGGTAGCCTAAATCACATTTAATTATTTTTCTTAATGTAGTTTCACTACCAGTATAATTAAGGTCTACTTTGAAGCCGCCAAGACTTTGCGCATTGTGGGTATTTCTCTCCTCACCGTATACATTGACTGTAATATTTCTTAAAGCTGTTAAGGAAAATCCGTCGAAATATTCCTTCTTTTGTCGTTTTCCTTTAGTAGGAGTTCTCATTTTGCTGGCTCATGCTCTCGTCGCAATTTCGTCACAGTATTTTTTGCAATGCCTGTGGTACATGCCACACGCTCCGTGACTTCCGTAGAATTTTGCCAAATATTTTTAATAACTATTAGCAGTTGCTTCGGTATTAAAATTTCCTCAGTAGTGTCCGAAGCACTTTTTAAAGCACGGTTTATAATTTCAAGAACTAACTTACAATCCTCTTTCTCTTTAACAAAATAATTGTCCACTTTAATTATAATTTCACGAGCACGACTGTTAATTAATTTCTTACTCATTTTAACGAGTAACAGCTAACAAAACTAAACAACAAAACTCAAGAACAACAATAAAACAGGATAACAAAAACAAAAAGCTAACAAAAATATTCGATGTGCGTAAGTGGGTAAGCGCGGACTGAACATGCCAACGGTACCGACGGTGAGAGTTCGACTACGTCATCAAGATGGCCGCCAGTCGCAATATCATCGTGCGGGGCTAGTAGGGGGGACGAGGAGGCTCTCTCTACAGTAGGCGAGGGTGAATGAGGCGACGTCGGTACGCACGACTTTTCCGGACTTACTGATTCCTGTACATATTAGCTAAAACTATGATAGAGACAGCAATATTTCGGGAGGGGAGCTTCTTCACGACACTTATCTATACTAATATATAAAGCTGAAGAGTTTGTTTGTTTGTTTCTTTGAACGCGCTAATCTCAGGACCTACTGGTCTGATTAGAAAAGTTCTTTTTGCGTTGGATAGCCCATTAATCCAGGAAGGTTTTAGGCTGTATAACATAACGCTCCGACCAAAAGGAGCGGAGCATATAAAAAAAATATCGAAACTAGTATTGTATAAAGCTGAAGAGTTTGTTTGTTTGAACGCACTAATCTCAGGAATTACTGGTTCGATTTGAAAAATTCTTATTGCGTTGGATAGCCCATTCATCCAGGAAGGCTTCTGCTATATAACATTATGCTGCGAGCAATGGAAGCGAAGCATAACAAAAATTTAAAATGTATGCTGTATATTTTGGGGTTAAAATAAAGTTTTCAATTAACTAACTCCACGTGAACGAAGTTGCAGGCGGCCGCTAGTTTCTACATAAAGTAAGTTTAGGACCGTCGGCACTGGTTCCAAGGTCAATGTGAATGGTTGGAGTTAAGAGATACTATCAGGACACGCCATATTTGCTCCCTGCAAACTTTAAGATAAAATAAAATAGGAAGCTGTTACTTAAGATATCGGAAATGGAACTTGACGAAACAAGTTTAAGGCATTAATATTGTGGCGTGTCCTGAAAGTATCTCTTAACTCCAACCTTGACCTTGAAAACATTGCCGACGATCCTCAGCCTATTTGAATGTAGAAATAAGTGTCGTTAAGAACCTTACCTCCCTGGGGCAGTAGCAGCATTCATTTGCAACATAGAATTTTAACATTCCTTACGGATAGATGCATGTATTATGATTGTAGGTCATCAGAGTTTATCCGGAGACCCTATTATTATATATTCTTCAATGGCCTGTAAACAGTGAGGGCAAGCTGGGGTGAGAACACCCCGACAGGGCATTACCTCGTCTCGCTAGCTAACGAGTGCGGCGTTGGCGGGTTCATCGAAAGCTTGTGCCTCGCCAGCGGATTAGAAAGAGAAAGGCGCACCCGGCACGCTGGAGGTAAGGCACACGTCGACAGCCTTTGAATCGTGGACTATGTTGTTGTTTACGTGCGTTAGGATCAAAACTATTTAAGTATTTAAATATAAAAAAATATTTCCATTCGAAAACAAAATGTTTTAAAATTTTTTCCAATATGAAAATATTCAATAAAAATTTTATGAAAGACGGCAACGTCGCAATTTATTTATACATGACGACTACTATTTTGATTTAAAACAGGAGGTTTCAAATTTATTTCCAATTAGAATTTTTTTTATGCTTATTTTTCTATGCTGATATTTTTATTTTAATCTATTAATGATATATATTAACGAGTTTAAGGGAACGCCCTCTGTTATTTAACATACTGTATGTGACTTAATGCCTTTGATTAGGATACTAATGTTAAGATAAAAAGAACCGACGCAAAATATGGCATAATTTTTTGGGGGAATTCCAACGACAAAGATAATGCATTTAAAGCACAGAAACGTTGCATTCGAGCTATGTTTGGTTTAAAGTCAACAGAGAGCTGTGTGCCTTTCTTTAAAAAGTATAAAATTCTACCACTATCCATATTATATGTATTTGAAGTAGTAAATCCTCATTTATTTACTTTAGCATCTGTAGCTTTCAATCGGACCCAAAGGGACGAAAGTCGTTTTTGTATTCCAAAAACGACAGGGATTTTCGGGGGTGCTGATCACGAAAATGACGTTATTTTTTAAATCCAAGATGGCCGACACCAATTTTATGATATTTTGACATGGGTGCCGTGAAAGGGGTTTTTGGGGGTGCTAATCGCGAAAATGACGACATTTTTGAAATCCAAGATGGCCGACACCAATTTTATGATATTTTGACATGGGTGTCGCGACAGGGGTTTCGGGGGTGCTGATCACGAAAATGACGTCATTTTTTAAATCCAAGATGGCCGAAATCAAATTTCATGATATTTTGACTTGGGTGTCGTGACAGGGGTTTTCGGGGGTGCTGATCACGAAAATTACGTCCTTTTTGAAATCCAAGATGGCCGACACCAATTTTATAATATTTTGACATGGGTGTCGTGGAAACGGTTTTCGGGGGTGCTGCTATCGAAAATGCCGTCATTTTTTATATTTTGACTTGCGTGTCGTGACAGGGGTTTTCGAGGGCGCTGATCACGAAAATGACGTCAATTATAAGCTATGGCATAGCTTCTATTTCTTTATCAAACTCAAAAATAAAAGATTAAATATAGTTTAGACTCTAAATCGCCACCGTTTTTTGCACTCTTTCGATGACGTCAATGGTAAAAAATAAATAAACTACAAAAAAATTTTTTTTTTACTATATTCTTTATTCTTGTATTTGCTTGTGTAAAGTTATGGTTCTTGCCTGAAATAAATTATTATTCCTTTATTTTATTGTATATACATATAAATTACATTTTTAAATATTTCTACATTAAAAATACATAAAAAACATTTAAAAATATAAAAAATAGTAGCCCACCGGTATCGGGAACAGGGTCCAAGCTACCGGCGGTCAGGGCTCCAGAGAGAGGAACTTCCTGACGATGCAAGCCGTGTCCAGCAGTACCGCTTTCTGAATCAAGCCCTTGATTCAGCTGCCTAACGAGAGCCTCCTGAGGTGTTGGTCGAGGCTCTTGGCTATTAAGCCATTGGCTGTCACGACTATCGGTACAATGATTGCTGAATCCACCTCCCACATGTTGACAACCTCGTGAGCCAAGTCAAGATACTTGCTTTGTTTATCTTTCACGGCTTTCACGAGGTTCTCATCATGTGGGATGGTTATGTCAACAATCATTGCACGCCGCTCTGATTGATCCACCATCACTATATCAGGCTTATTGGCAACAATAGTCCTGTCAGTGATGATGGATCGATCCCAGTACAATGTGATATGGCCATTTTCGAGAACTGGGTCGGGCATATACCTGTAGGCACGGCAGCTCCGATTCCACAAGTTTGTATTTAAGAGCAAGTTGCTGGTGAATTATCCTGGCTACAAGGTTGTGTCTATGCAAGTACTCTCCGTTAGCTAGACGAGAACACCCGGAAATGATGTGTCTAATTGATTCTCACGGCCGGTGACATGCCCGACAGATGTCAACTGTGCCGTCTTTCACAATGAATCTCCGGTAATTGTTCGTCATCATAACTTCGTCCATAATTGCAAAGACAAAACCTTCGGTTTCCCCAAAGAGGTCACCGAAACGTAGCCAGGCTACGGACGCTTGAAAATCTACATCAGGCCCGTGTAGGGCTCGGAAAAAGCGTCCGTGAAGCTCTTTGCTCTTCCATACCTCCATGCGATCATTTGTGTCAAGCACTACTGGTTTACGCCAGTTCTCTTTAGCCAAGGAAAGCGGAGTGAGGCCCTTGTCAGCCGCGACCACATCTCGATGCATCCCCACGTCGGTTTCTAGGAAATAGTCCCTGAGACTGCATATCTCGCGATTGTGGAGAGTCTTGGCGTTTAAAAAGCCACAACCTCCACATTTTCGCGGGATATACAGCCTCATAACCGATGACCGTGGGTGATGCAATCGATTTGCAGTCAGTAGCGTACGGACCCTCTGATCCAGGGCGTCAAGCTCGGTTTGAGTCCATTTGAGTATGCCGAAAGAGTACATCAATACCGGCATGACCCAACCGTTGAAAGCGCGCACCTTATTTCCGCCTGATAGAAGACTATTAAGTACTTTCTTCAGGCGGCCAAAGAAGCGTTCTTTCAACGATTGCTTCATGTCAGTAAATTAAATTGTAAATTATTATTATTATTATAAAAATGTATACGTTAATTGGCAGAATAAAAATATAATATTAATATTACTTATTACGCCACACGTTTTTTTATTAAATTACTAGCTTTCCGCCCGCGGCTTCGCCCGCCTTGAGTTCGGTTATATCGCGCTGTTTAGATTTCCCTCGGGAACATCAATTTTTTCCGGGATAAAAGGTAGCCTATGTTCTTTCTCAGGGTCTAAAGATTGTCTGTGCCAAATTTCATCAAAATCGGTTGAGAGGTTTAAGCGGGAAAGCGTAACAGACAGACAGACAGACAGACAGACCGACAGACCGACAGACAGACAGACAGAGTTACTTTCGCATTTATAATATTAGTATGGATAAACCAGCGCTTGACCGCAATCCCGCCTGATGGTAAGCAGTGACGCAATCGTTGATGGTAAAGCGCACTAGTTTATTAAAAGCCTATTCACTCTAGCCTTGAAGACACCCAAATTGTAGTCCGACGGAAACACCGCCGCCGGCAAGTTGTTCCAGTCCCTTGATGTACGCGGACTCGACTGAAAGATCAAATATATATTTTTTAGCAGATGCTGCTGTGAGTAACTTAATTTTCGGAATTTGTGCGCACATCTCTTAACTCCGTCTCGTTGTCGCGCGTCGTTCCGATTTACCATGATGACTATACAGAGATATCTAAACTTGAGATTTGTCTTAAATAATAAATGTAACTTCGTAACATGTCTTCATAAATCATTCGATACTTACGCAATACGGATGAGGGAACAACGGTAAATTACGACCTCGTTCGACCAAACTTATGAATGAGTGACAATAAATGGATTACCTAATAGTATGTTTCTGTTTTGGGATATTCTCGAGAATCTCTTAGCTCGATACTTTATTGATGAAAGTGGTTTCAATATAACACATGATTGCCACTTATCAAGACTAATGGAAGCTAGCGGATTCACAGTTATTACGTTATTGTATGTAACGAGACGGATATGGCAGAATCACATGTGAGTGGGCGTTAGAGCAGGGAAGTGAACCGTGGTCAATATTAAATACAGCCGAAGACAAACAGGAAGAAAAAGTAGGACAGATCAATAACTACAATATTCTACAAACTAGAAGCTTCAAGCTGCAGATGGCGTCGTTCATGAAGCAATAAGTCCTGATGAGGCTGCGATCAGCGGGGATGGCCGCGTTTTCTGCTTCGACGCGCTGTGAATACAAATCACCCGACTCCACTTGCATAATATTCACATAAAAGAAGTGGACGGTGCCGGGGTTTTAATTCACTATGTCTTTTGGTAGAAATTGAGGTTGTCTTGTGGAGGGAAATGTTGTCTGCAGGCTATTAATTATTATTGCTAAGTTAATTATGACGTTATTGTTTAAATGCCATTATACATGACAGATCTTATTCTTTATTTATTATTTTCCTTCCTTAGTAAATCCGCTGACTTTGTAAGAGTATGTAACCTCTTAATTCTTCTTAAAAGTCACACACAATGGAGTTTCATCTTCTACATGTTTTTACGCGATGACGTCATCGTGACTTAATTATCTCGACACATATCCACCTTATACCGATTCTTCTTTATGTGAGATACTACAATGATAAGTGACTAACATTGTTTTTGGCACGCTAAAGGAACCGTAAAATAAGCTTGCCATTATTTCAGTAAATACACAAGGCCAGGTTGGAACATCTGCCAGCAGAAGGTGATGTTAACAGAACAATACACAGTGTTCACAAGTCGCAACCGGCGGGTTCAATTAGTCGTTTAGTTGACTAACTTAACGGCGGCCGTTTAAATAACGGCCTAAACGATATTCATTAAATATAGTTTATGTTGGAATTGTAATCAATCAAATGCGAACAGCATGGTAATTGCGTAGCACACTATCATGCAGTAGCAATGGGTTTCATTTTGACAGTTCAGCAACATTCATTGCGTTATTTACGTTATTGAACAGACACATTTTTGAATATATGGAGCAATAGAACAGCAATAAGCTTCAAAATGATTCCAACTGATAGTAATAGTGCGTTACGCAATTAGGGTGCAGGATATGGTGGCAGCACCAGGGCCGGGGCACGGCCACCAGGGTACGTGAGAACTGTGAACATCGCGTGCGAGCGAACTGAGGCTTCAAAGGTCAGGCGGTTGGCTAAACGGCTAATTTTACCAATTGGCTACGACATATGCACAGCCAGCATATTTACCTAGATATTTACAGTACATGACACAAATTTGACGCTTTAAGCAGATTTAGTTCGTGCTAGGTATTCGTAGTAATATTATTTATCCTGCTCAATTTAAAACTGCAGAGAAAAACTGGCATACAACGTATGTACATGTGGGTGTGACGACCTGCCTGGATCTTAATTTAGTTACTTTGCTTTTTTCTCAATGATAGGATAGTGTCTCGTATCTCCGAATAGTGCTGTCTAGTTTACCTTTGAGCCGGGGTTAAGGAACACGTCACGGCGCCTGTAGGGAAGGTGTCAGCGCGACCCATTGTCACGCGATGCTCACTTGTCGACACGTTAAATAGTGCTGTCTAGTTTACCTTTGAGCCGGGGTTAAGGAACACGTCACGCCGCCTGTAGGGAGGGTGTCAGCGCGACCTATTGTAACGCGATGCTCACCTGTCGACACGTTCAACAGTGCTGTCTAGTTTACCTTTGAACCGGGGGTAAGGAACACGTCACGCCGCCTGTAGGGAGGGTGTCAGCGCGACCTATTGTAACGCGATGCTCACCTGTCAACACGTTCAATAGTGCTGTCTAGTTTATCTTTGAGCCGGGGGTAAGGAATACGTCACGCCGCCTGTAGGGAGGGTGTCAGCGCGACCTATTGTCACGTACAGATTTTTTTGGCTTACAAGATTTTTCATTTTTATAACTTATTTTTTTTTTTATTAGTTATAAACTAGTGCTTGACTGCAATCCCGCCTGATGGTAAGCAGTGATGCAATCGTTGATGGTAAAACGCACTAGCTTATTAAGCCTATTCACTCAAAAAAACTGAGTGAATAGGAAGGAAGACGGCAGTTGAGCAAGGTGATGCAATGTTTAACCCAACAACACGACCAACGATACTGCGCCAGAGGATGATCTGGAGACCCTCCACGACCAAACTCCCGACACAACAACATTAGGCACATCGCAACACAACTGCTCAGACCCGTCCTCCGTACGGCTTCACGAGACATCATGCCGGAACACGACGAATCGCTTGGCGGCAAGACTTTGTCTGGTGGGTGGTAACTTTTGCCGGCGGCTGATGTTGTTGCCTACCACCGAGACTCTTTATTCTTTTCTTCTTTTTCTTTTTTAATTCATAAATATCAGAGATCATATGCTCAAAATAATTTTGTGCCCTTTACCATCAACGATTGTATCATCATCATCATCATCTCAGCGTTAATCCCAGTCACATCGGAAGCTTTTTTTTCAGCTTTGGAGTCTAGGGTCCGCCTTTTACCAGTCTAACTGCTGATTTTGGATAAACTTCGATATTTTCCGTGAAGCGACTCCAGTCTGACCTTCACAACCCGAAGGCGATATCGAAGGATTGCAGTTAGACCAATTGTTGGACTTTTGAGGGCTCCAACAACCCGTAACGACTGTCATTAGATGTTCGTATGGCAACCGGGACCAACGGCTTAACTTGCGTTCGAGGCACGACTAGACCAGTGCAAATGTTCATATTCATGCATACTAATATTTGCACTGTGCGGGGTCGAACCCGCGCCTCCTTGCGCAGCGGCCGCGTTCGCTACTGCTACGTCGCGGAGGCTGTCAAGGCATTTACCATCAACGATTGCATCACTTGGTAACCACCAGGCCGGATCGCGGCCAGGCACCGGTTTATATCATTAAAAAAAAAGGATTAAAATAAAGGATTTGAATTTGAAAAGCTATGCTTTAATTGTTGTTTAATGGTACGAGTAGCTATGGTTGGCTTCCTCATGAATTGCAGAGAAGATACAGAACATTGAGAGAGGTGAAAGAAATGGGGGACAGTACTGGATAGCAAGCACTAGCTAGGGTGCGCCCACAACGTGCGCTGAATTTAAAAAGTAATGATTACTTTTCTGCGATAACCAAAGTCGATTGACAGTGGGTTACCAATTATATGTATAATGTATATTTATCTAGTTGATGTATAACATCCTGAAATAACGATGTAAATAACATTCGTTTGTGAGGGGTTCTCAAAATAAGAAAATATTCATAGAAAACAGGAAATCATTTCGCGGTTTATTAAACTTTTTACATTTGTCGGCTATGAGAGCTCTTCAAATACCGGTCGCGAGAGCCCGAGGCACTTCGAGGAACCATAGGACTATACTGGAAAAAGTAAAATTAATCATAGAGTGATTTATTTAGACAACTAGTTTGAAAAGATACATACATTTTTCTACTTTACAAAGGACAATAAGTATCCATTATGACTTTTTTAAAACCTGAAAGTCAAAAACGAAAAATATGATTATTTTAGGACTATCGTTAAAATACAGTTGATTACAATTTGAGTGTCTTCAAGGCTAGAGTGAATAGGCTCTTAATAAACTAGTGCGCTTTGCCATCAACGATTGTATCACTGCTTTATACCATCAGGCGGGATTACGGTCAAGCGCTAGTTTATGTTTATATAACCCTTACTAATATTAGAAATCGGAAAATGAGTTTGTTTTAGCCTAATCTTTTTCTCGTCATTTATTCTCTTCGTAGAATTGATAAGTGTCATTACATTATAATGGTAATACGATCTCAATGTGTTTCACGAAAAGTTGTGTATATTTAGAAACAAAATAAAAATGCACGGTCTTCATTTTATTTGTTGATAATTTGTTTTTTCATAACTGACTTGTTGATATTTGATATTATATTTACATTTCTTATTTTTATTTTTTTGATAGACATGACATTTAATAGACTAGGTACTATATTTATAGACTATTATATTAATATTTCAACAATTATTAGTTAAATTTGAATTTCAAAGTATGTATTCAGTAGGTATCATTTTTTTAAATTAATTATTGTACGCCATTATTGCCATAAATTACTACTTAGTTTAAGTTATTTTCAATGTTAAATATTTGTGATTTAGCAGTACTTTTTAAATAAATAAACAAGTCATTAATTATATTTACGCTTTACGCCAATAACTTTCATGAACACACCTCAGACTAACACAGTACATGTGCTCCTATCAATACTTTATCAACAGCATATGATGTTATATCGACAGTGCCGAGGGGTGTCAGCAGACAGGCAGCCAGGAGGGTGAAGTGAGAGGCGCAGGGGGCAGGCAGCCAGGGGTGGCAAATTGGATTTGGTGCGAGAGGTGTCACCAGGCTTTTAACAATCAGGGAGAACAGAGCAGCCTGCTCGGTAAGTTATATTATTTTTGGGTAGGTACAGCTAGGTACCTAGCAGTACACCACGGAAATGTATATCGATGTATGTATTATGCGCCTCAAACTGGTAGGTACTTGGATCAGCTAATCCAAGTTCTTTGGGAGACGTTCTCTCTGAAGCGTACAGGTAGACATGGTTGCGGAAGCGTCGTTCGTTCTTGAGACCCGCGACATCAGTCTGAGATGGAACACCGGGGTTTTTAATCAGAAAGAGTGTAACAGACACCGCCGCCAGCACCAATACAGCGAACATCCACGAGGATGATCCGCCATGAAAAAAAAAAGTGGTGTGACACATGGGGTTATGGGGAGTTAAGTTCACGTAAGCTATTCAACATGTATATGACTGAGGTTCGCTGAACTCAGGAGCAGACCAGTTGTGTGCGAAATAGATAGAACTAATAATTTAAGCTACGGTAACAATAGGGTTGGGTCCAACGGCTGGTTCAATCAGGGAGATGTTGAGAGTCTATGAAAGGTATGCTGTCACGTAGCAAAAATATAGCAACAGGCGACATCTCTTGGACATGGGCTAAACTCGTGTCACATATTTTGCATCGAGCCGAGAGATGGCGTTGCGCGAAAGTACGGTCGATAATATAATAAATAAATTCAAATAAGGAACGACCGGGTTAAATAAAATAAAAAAGGAAATAGGATAAATAAATATTTGAAATAAGAACCAACTCATGAGTCTGAAATTAAAATACAAGTCGCGGAACGCACTTGTCAATGGTTCAAGAAAAGACAATTGGGAGGGGTCGATCGCTTGGCTACAGAAGTTTCGAGAAGAACGATTGATGTCTTGCTCGGATGGTGGCTGGTTTGCTGGCGTTGCTGGTATAAGCCCCGCACGATGATATTGCGATTGGCGGCCATCTTGGTGACGTAGTCGAACTCGCACCGTCGGTACCGTTCGCAAGTTCAGTCCGCGCTTACCCACTTACGCACATCAAATATTTTTGTTAGCTTTTTGTTTTTGTTATCCTGTTTTATTGTTGTTCTTGAGTTTTGTTGTTTAGTTTTGTTAACTGTTACTCGTTAAAATGAGTAAGAAATTAATTAATAGTCGTGCTCGTGAAATTATAATTAAAGTGGACAATTATTTTGTTAAAGAGAAAGAGGATTGTAAGTTAGTTCTTGAAAGTATAAACCGTGCTTTAAAAAGTGCTTCGGACATTTTAATACCGAAGCAACTGCTTACAGTTATTAAAAATATTTTGCAAAATTCTATCAAAGTCACGGAGTGTGTGGCATGTGCCACAGGCGTTGCAAAAAATACTGTGACGAAATTGAGACGAGAGCATGAGTCAGCAACAGCCAGTGGCAGCAAAATGAGAACTCCTACTAAAGGAAAAAGACAAAAGAAGAAATATTTCGACGGGTTTTCCTTAACAGCTTTACGAAATATTATAGATTCAATGTGTACGGTGAGGAGAGAAATACCCACAATGCGCAAAATCTTGGCGGCTTCAAAAGTAGACCTTAATACTGGTAGTGAAACTACATTAAGAAAAATAATTAAATGTGATTTAGGCTACCAATTTAAACGATGCTACAAAAAAGACTGGCCCTAATTCAAAGACCCCAAATTCAAGCGTGGAGGGCTAAATATTTACGACGTATGAAAGAAAATGACTCGCTTGGTAATAACAAAAGACCCGTTATTTATCTCGACGAAACGTGGATACATGGACACTAAACGGTAGAAAAATGTTGGCAAACAGCAACCGATGGAGTGAGACGGAACGACAGCCCCGGCCGCCGATGGATAATAGTTCACGTGGGAAGTTAATGCGGTTTTGTTGACAATGCCCTTTTAATGTTTAAAGCAGACACCAAAACGGGGGATTACTATGATCAAATGAATGCTGAGTATTTCACCAAGTGGCTTACAGACAAAATAGTACCCAACATACCACGCAACTCAAAAATTGTGATGGACAACGCCCCTTATCACAGTAGGGATGAGAATAGGCCACCAAGTATGAACAATAAAAAACAGTTGATTGTTGAGACTTTCCCAACGACAGTACAAAACCTGAACTGTATTTATTAATTAAACGGCACAGACCGCCGAAAAATTATAAAATTGACAATTTATTAGCTGGCAATGGCCATGAAGTCGTTAGATTACCACCTTACAACTGCGACCTCAACCCCATTGAGTACATCTGGAATCTGGTAAAGATGAGGGTGTCAGAAAAGAATGTGGAGCAGTTGGAAAGTCGCATTGAAGCTCTGACGTTGGAGTCGTTGGCGTCAATAACTCCAGATGACTGGCGAAAGGAAGTTAATCATGTTAAACGGCTTGAAGAGGAATACCTATTGGAATAAAGATCGAATAATTGACGAGTTATTTGTCATAAATACGGCGACGACAGTGAATTGGAAACGACAGACACAGAAAGCAGTTATGATTCGGAAGACTATATACCTACATTTTTTTACATATTATCCTGCTTTTATTTATAAGCTGATAGATGTAGGTAGTAATTAAAACATGACTACTACACAGTGGACTCTGGTTCAATTCCCGCACGCAAATTAACAGAAATGTGGTTAGAAAAACATAGTATACATGTAAGAAAGATATACGAATAGGTAAGTATATTTTTCTTACGTCTACAAAAATTATTTCCTTGAAATTTTTAATAATGAAAGTTTATTTGTCAGAATATGGGTGAGTAAGTATACCGAAGAAAGAATGTTAAATGCAAAATTAATATTAATTTTATTATACATACACTCTTTATAAAGAGTGTAATAAAATTATAAAATACAAATAAACCCTTAACCCTAATATTAATTTATACATACACTCTTTATAAAGAGTGTAATAAAATTATAAAATACAAATAAACCCTTAACCCTAATATTAATTTTGCATTTAACATTCTTTTGCTAGCTGTCCTTTTGTGTGACAGATGACGTCACAACGCTGTTATTGTGACAAGGTTCCATCGCAATATCATCGTGCGGGGCTAGTACGCAAGGTTGGCGTGTTTGCGCCATAACCCATGGGGTTAAACGTTTAGCGATTTGGCTGATAATTCTGTGAGTATTCATTTCTATACCCGGAATATTTCTCCCCGTGTTTTCTTGTTCTATAGTGCTGACTTAGGTCAAATGTTGTTCTAGATTTGGCTCTCTTTGGCGGGCCTAGGGCAGGAAACCGTGTGGAGGCGTCGCGTCCTGACTTGCCTCAGATAGCCTTGATTCCGATTGGATCAGGCTTGTTTGGAGTAGAAGTGTGTTGAACCCTGGTGGTACGGCACATCCAATTCCCTTTCGACGGCGACTAGACAGGTATAAGCTGTCACAATTTCTTTGTTACGGGGTTCCTGAAATACCTACCTATTCCCGCAGGCCGCGTTCAACCGTGCATTAATCGGATACCCGTTAGTTAGTGAAGCCAAGGGTCTTTGTACCGTAAATCAGAAGTGTTAGTCAGGAGAGCTAATCAGAAACGTAGACTCCCTGTCCTTATTTATTTGTTTTGATGTATCTAGTGAGTGACAGTGAGTTTAAAACAGGTTGCATGAAAATAGGCTATACTTATCAAGTCTGGTTGATATATGTTGTGCATAACCTGAGATAACTTTTGTAACGACTGAGCTGTGGTCACAACGGTTCACCTCACGAATCCTTCATCAAGCGACCCTGAGCTTGCTGAATTGTCTCATGTGGATTCCCTGTACCACTCCGACCCGAGACGGAGTGAGTCAGGAAATCGACTAGGTAAGTTAGGAGATTGTTTTGTCATATATTTATGACACAGGGTAATTATAAAATAAATTTGTAATTGTATCCATTTATTGTTTTATTTAATGCTCCTAGCTACCAAGTATTTACATAGTTAAATTTACTGTAACTGCCGGGTAAGGGTGAAATTAGCCACCCTGCGCGTTTATTGTTCCATAACGTTACAATGCAGCATCCCATACCCCGTTATATAATGAGATGAAGAGCGAATATCTTATAGATTTTGCTCTCGGGAAGTATTTAAATTATGAGCCCTCAATATCCCTAAACGGCCGACCACTTAAGAGGGTCACCCAAATTAAATACTTGGGTCACTATGTCACTGAGGATCTCTTGTATCAAGTAGACATTGAACGCGAGCGTAGGGCATTAGCAGTCTGATGCAACATGTTGACTCACAGATTCGCGCGCTGCAGTGACGAGAGTATTGTCAAGTCACCTACACTAGTTTGTGGCGTCAACTGCACGCGGAGAGCACTAGATGCACTGCCAGTGTAATATAATAAATATGATTTCAGGGTGCTGATGAGGCTGCCCCGGTTCTGCAGTCTGCAGCGTGTCTGACATGATGGAGCGCGAACCGATAACTGCTATGGCATTCAGAGGTAAAATACCACATCCTTAATAAGCAAAAACAATATAATGAAAACCCCAGCTGAGAAACACGATGCACCAATATTTAAGCACGCTTTCCGGTGTTCGTGATGCAGGGATATTTTTGATTCAATTAATTTAGTGTTGCTTAATTTTATGAAATGGAATCGTTAGTAATATATAAATTACTAGCTTTCCGCCCGCGGCTTCGCCCGCGTTGAATTCGGTTATATCGCGCTTTTTAGATTTCCCTCGGGAATATATTTTTTTTTAAAGGCAGCCTATGTTCTTTCTCAGGGTCTAAAGATATTCTGTGCCAAATTTCATCAAAATCGGTTGAGAGGTTTAAGCGGGAAAGCGTAACAGACAGACAGACAGAGTTACTTTCGCATTTATAATATTAGTATGGATTGTTGTAACCACTATAGGACCATTGTTGTCAAATGAAATAAATAATTGTTAATATGTAAGTATGTATTACATATATCATTAAGAGCGTTCTGACCCAAAGTAAACATAATTGTTTATTCATGTGTTTCGGGAGTACCTACTTCTAAAATAGAACTTCTTCGTGCAAACGTCGCAAAACTGTGTTTGGTAAAACTGTTGCTTTCTGGTAATGAGGAAACCAGCTAAATACGTTGTTAATTAACAATATTGTTGTTACCAAGTCTGACGGACGTCAAAGCGTACATGTGGTTTCACCAACTATTTATTGGCTTTCAGAGCAATTAAAACAGAATTATTTCTCAAACCACATTCGAGACAAGGCATGGCTTTTAATACGTTCTTTTTATGTTTTCTTCTAGGCTAGGATGGGTTTTCATTTTCCACTATTACAAATTTCATAGTTGCTTGGCTACTTCACAACTTCACCAGTCCCCAGCAGCTACCCCTCGTATTTGCACTGCTCATTCCGTCTATTCCGGATTACCAACATCGTTGAGTTATGTAACAAATACTGTTCAGTGGTCGGATCTGTGTCTGCACACAGTCACATTGCGTCCAGAGATTATGTTGTCAACTGGATATGAAGGGTATTGGGTGTTATTGAGAACAGTTTACTTGAAATATCATTAAAAGAGAAAATTAGAAAATTTTAACGAGTTAGACTCGGAAAATATTATACGCTACATCGCACAATTACTCACTAACACATTTATTATTAAGGTAATCCCTCCAATTGTAAGTACTTACTTGTACGTTTTGAATCTATTCGGTTGTAATAACGAGAATCGCATATTTTTTTAAGTATTTATCGGAGTGTCATAAAGGTTTAAAATGTAAAGCGGGATTTAAAAAGCAGAAAGTTTTCAAGCGATGAAGAGTTGCAGGCGGCCGTCTTCGATCATGTTGAGAATAAAAATTGAGATTATTTTTATAAGGGTCTGGAGATGGTAATTTACAGATGTCAGGAGTGTGTTAGTATTCATGGTGATTACCTATATTGAAAAATAAAATTGGTTTCGTTTCATATCCTTCATTAGGTCATAGTTAGGCCACTTCATTATGGGAGCGCCTACTACGTAACTCTTCGAGGATTACAGTGCTGATGTTATATTAATATTGGATCAAACTTTATATCGAAATATGATGTATATGTATACATCTATACGTAACTAGTACTAGCTTTCCGCCCGCGGCTTCGCCCGCGTGGAGTTCGGTTATATCGCGCTTTTTAGATTTTCCTCGGGAACATCAAATTTTTCCGGGATAAAAGGTAGCCTATATCCTTTCTCAGGGTCTAAGGATTGTCTGTGCCAAATTTCATTAAAATCGGTTCAGTAGTTTTGGCGTGAAAGCCGGACAGACAGACAGAGATACTTTCGCATTTATAATATTAGTATGTAATTATATTTTCATGTGTACGGTCTATGTTAGCAGAAGAAGATAGTGTTACCATAACTTTGAAGACCAAATAATCTACTGATCTTTAATTAAAAAGATGGTTTTTTTTAACTATTTGTTCGGTTATTACTAAACATGTATATAAATATTTATTTTCGTTACTCTATCATCTAAAATACATTTCGTTTCGATCAATGACAATGTACTGTTATCTCTCACGGTTGGTAGTCAAAATAATACTCTTTTAAATTTATATTTCCGGCAACTTGTGCAGAGAAATGAAAAGCATGAAAAAAAATGAATATTATAAGTTTTTTTTTATTAAATATTATGAAGCCTCTGTCCTTGATGGCCCACAATTTATCCATGTCATTTGTCTCTGAGGGGAACGAATTGCTCTTTTTTGTAAAACAAATATTGTTTGAATATCGGCGACATTTCCCCACTACAGAATACGGTAGATATGAAATAGGTACGAGACAGATATAGAGGTATAAGTGGGACGTGGGTACCTGTTTGTATTATATAGGCTACATGTTATCATTTTTAGGGTTCCGTACCTCAAAAGGAAAAAACAGAGCCCTTATAGGATCACTTTGTTGTCCGTCTGTCTGTCTGTCTGTCTGTCAAGACCCTTTATCTTAAGAACGCGAGGACGTATCAAGCTGAAATTCACATGAAATACTCGGGTCTATTGTCCCTTTAAGCTGTGAAAATATCAAACTTCTAAGCCAAGCCAATCAAAAGATACAGCCGATTATGTCGATATTTTCAACAAATTTTCGACACTCGCAAAGGAATCAAAACCTACAGGATACTTCCCGTAAACTCAGAATCTTGAAATTTGGCATGAAGGATTGTCATATAATGCAAATATAGGAAAAATTGCGAAAATCACATTTTTTCAGTTATATAATATAATAAACATATTTTAATAAAATGAAACTTACTACCTTATTTCTCACGAACGAATAAAGGTATCAAATTGAAATTTATACCAAATACCTAGGTCTATTGTCCCTTTAAGCAGTGAAAAAATCAAACTTCTAAGTTAAAGCGATCAAAAGATACAGCAGTTTATACCGACACCTTAGACGAATTTCCGTCACACGCTAGGGAATCAAAACCTACAAGCAAAGACATTAAAATTATATTTACAATAGACAGGACATCACGAACAAAATCGTAAGCCAATACTTTTATCGACTTGGTTAAAAGTCGCTCAGTCTAGTCTGCGCGTCAGGACGTAATTTGTGTCCACCAAGAATAAACATTTTCTAAGGAAATATGCCATGTTGCGCTTTGTGTTACTGTACATCTCGTTATAGTAAAACGACTGGACCTAACTTCGGAATGTTTTTCTATGAATTATTTATATTTCGTCTGCAATTCAAATTTTAAAAAAATCTTAGTTCTAGAAAATTTTCCATTATTCTAATAAGCGCCCTCTATTGTTGAGTAGTTTTACTATTTTCTTGTAGAGATGTAGTAATGTTGTTTATCGATTTAGTTATCGATAATACTTATTAAGATGAATACATTTTGTTGTATTTTATTGACATTTAAAATATAGCTAAATAAACTTAAAATATTACTATATTTCAAGTTTATTTATTATTAACTCTATTTAAACATAATCATATCATATTAATAAACAAAATTGAATGAACGATTACTATTCATTTATCTAGGTTTTTGTTATTTTTGGTTTCCGAATAAAAATAATGTTGTAGGGAAAAAGTGGATACGATTTGTCCAGATAGATCGTAGAGAAGAAAATTGGCTTCCGTCTCATTCGTCGAAATTATGCTCAATGCATTTTAAAAGAGAAGTTATCTAATTTGGAAAGACTTGTCGATCAAATTTAAAAAAAAAAAGAATCGGTAAGCTATTAATTTCAGTACTTTTCTACTTAACCGTAAAAATTGGAATAAAATTTACGGTTAAGTGGATAAGTACCTACATAGATTACATAACTTATTTATAATGAAATATATTCATAAAATATGTAGGTACGTATATGTAGTACAATGATTGCGAGCTACTTTGTGATTTTGAGGATTCCGTACCTAAAAGGTAAAACGAACCCTATTCATGAGACTTCTCTGTTCGTCTGTCCGTCTGTCACCAGGCTGTATCTCATAAACCGTAATAGCGAGACAGTTGTAATTTCCAGAGATTGTGTTAGTATTCCTGTTGCCGCTATAACAACAAGTACTAAGAATAAAAATAATAAAATATTTAAGGGGGCTCCCATACAACAAACGTGAATTTTTGCCGTTTTTTGCTCCATATTAATAACGGAAACAGACAGACGCTTAAAATGTTCACAGAATATTTGGTTATATATTCAAATTACAAATAAATAATTAAAATTTTAATAAAATAAATACTGAAGGCGGGCTCCCATACAATAACCGTGATTTTTTTGCCGTTTTTAAAGATAATGGCGTACGTATCTGGTAAAGGTCTTGCTCCAGCAGACTACCATTTTTGTCGTGATTTGGACAATTATCTACGTGACAAGAAGTTTTCTTCCCAGGAGGCAGTTCTGCTTTCACACAGTTTGTGCAGTCTAGATCCTCAGAGTTCTATCACAAAGGCATAAACGACCTTCCTATATATTGATTATAAATGAATTATTAAAAAATTAAAAAATAAGCAATTATTTAGATTTTCAGTACTAATCGGCAATTTTAAACTTTAACGCCTATTATATTAAAAGAAATATATAAATAAGAAAGTTGTAAACTTGAAATTACCCATAATTATTCTGCTTCCTAATTTTTTGTTTCAAGCTATCATAATGCGAAAAAACATCGTCGTAGTAACTTCTTTGAATATTATCGATAACTTTATATCGAAATGATACAAACCCTACCACAGTTTTTTGCATTGCCATTTAAAAATATTTGCAAACAAACGTGTAAAAAGAAAAATTTTGCTAAAAACGAAATGCAAACGAAAATTGCAAAACAAAATGCGCTTTATGGCCTAAAATGTCTATTAAACTCAAAAATCGCAATAAACTGAGCGTTAAAATAATTCGTAAGCATAAAACATCTAAAATGCCAATAGACGGTGTCACGATAAATGAATAGTAGCGAATAAAATTCTAAAACAGTTTTTGTTTGTACAAGACAAGTTTCACTTAATTTATTTACTTTTCAATATTTATTTACCCGTTTTGAACTATACTAGGGTATTAAATCGTATCTGGCAACATAGACCACACTGGCCACCTACCGGGCAATAGCTGAATATATTTTATATAAACTTATTTCATTTTTACTATTTGATGTCTCCAATTGTCGATCTAATTTTGCTATATTGTACTAGATGGCGGAACTGAGCCATGGGATCACAGTTTTTCTATGCCATTTTGACACATGCCCTCTCTATATAATCTTAAATCTCTTTGCCTACAAGGTACTTCCCGTGAACTCAGAATCTTGAAATTCGGCACGAAGGAACGTTATATTATAGTACAGACAGATAAAGGAAAAATTGTGAAAATGATAAATTTGAAGTTACATAAAATATTAAAATATTATTTTTGCTTACATGACATAAAATATTTTTTAATAATTATAAACTTACTACCTACCCTTTTTCACATGAACGCGTAGAGATATTAAAGTTGAAATTCATATCAAACACTTCTTAAATCTAATTGCCTCTAAACTGTGAAAAATTCTAAATCAA
The DNA here is from genome assembly GCA_017933935.1 of Sesamia nonagrioides. Lineage (NCBI taxonomy): Eukaryota > Metazoa > Arthropoda > Insecta > Lepidoptera > Noctuidae > Sesamia > Sesamia nonagrioides. The sequence continues at coordinate 195,944 of JADWQK010002201.1, forward strand.
TGCTAGTATTATAAATGCGAAAATAACTCTGTCTGTCTGTTACGCTTTCCCGCCTAAACCTCTCAACCGATTTTGATGAAGTTTGGCACAGACAATCTTTAGACCCTGAGAAAGAACATAGGCTACCTTTTATCCCGGAAGAATTTGATGTTCCCGAGGGGAATTTAAACAGCGCGATATAACCGAACTCCACGCGGGCGAAGCCGCTGGCGGAAAGCTAGTACGTTATAAATTGTAAACCGCTACGTTTGTACGGCGGAACCCTCGGTGTGCGAGTCCGACTCGCATTTGGCCGGTTTTTTTTAATGAGTTCCGAACCCAAAAAGTAAAAACGGGAGCCTAATACTAAGAGTCCAATGTCCGTCTGTCACCAAGGTGTATCTCATGAACCGTGAATCGTGATAGCACAATAGACAGAGAACAGTAAAACATCTTCATATAAACGAGCCGCTCTCGGTTTGAATGTATGCGTGCGCGCCGAGCGCCGTGTCGGTACGCGATTTCACGCACACGCTGGCATAATATAGGATGGTATAGGATGGCGGCAATACGGGCTGTGCCGCGTGACTGTGAGCACGCGCGTAAATTACATGACCGCTCGCGTTCGTCAATTCTCGCCGGCCACTTACCATAATATTAATTATTACGAGTATCATGACTTCAAAAGGGGGAAAAAAATATTGTAGTGTTTTCGGGTGCCTCAATAATGATTTCGCAAATCCGGACTTATCATTCTTCATACTTCCTACTGAACCAGAAATGTAAGTACAACTTAAATCTTATTAGAAAATGTGATATAAGTATTGTTTGTTTCACAGTTTATTTGCTTTATTAAGAGCGTACCCGAGTCGCATTTTTCCATATAATTGTATTCCCAGATTTACTTCCTGACTACTATGTTTAAAGTTAAGTTTATTTTAAGAAGCCCAGTTTTACTATAAAACAGAGGATTGAGTACGAAATATCGTTTAAGTAAACGTATTTGTCAAGTATAGCGTAATAAGGACAATTTCACAATAATCAATATTGCAAATTACTATTATTTTTTTTTCTATTGTCTTATGTGTTGTTTGATCCAAATATGGCGTCTTAATCATAATATTAAGTTAATAAAATTATAGTAAAATGTGACCGACTAACGCTTAGGGTTGCGTAGAATTTTATTTATATAACATTATAACCTTTAATCCCTCCGACGCGCGCGGCGCGAGCGGCGCCTTTGTTGCATTTGAACTAGCTGTTGCTATCCGATTATATAAACAAACATTACACAGTATCCATATAAACAATCATTATAATTGAACCTCAGAAACTAATGAGGCTAAGAAGGTTTTGCGGTTTTATTAAAGTAAGGTATCATTTGTTAAATATTCGCTACCCATACATAATCTTAGCTTTACTAATGTCTACTTTTTCATAAGAACTACATATTTATTGTTTACGTTCTCATGTTTTATATCATTTAAGCATTAGTTATTAGCTTGTGAATATTATTGTGTTAGTGTTACATTTAAGTACTCATCACTTATAATCTTCTCTGATAAGAACCAGTTATATCGATTTCCCATATCACACATCACTTAAAATTTATCATTATTTACGAGCTTTAGAATATAATTTAGTGTTACACTTAAGTAGTCTTAAAAATTTTGTCGGTATCAAATTTGTAACTTAATATAATAAATGTTATGTGAATAAAGGCTTTTTATTTTCACTAAATTTATAAATTGGTAAAATATTCAATCATAATATGCTTTTTATTCTATAAATTTAGATCAAAGTGACAACCCTAGGGTTCAACGCAAGAGTAGGCAAATAACTCTGCGGGCGGCCTTAGATAATCTACTGTTCTTTGTCTACTGTGGTGATAGGTAGCCGCAGGCAGTTTAAATGTTTACCGATCATTTATATCTGTTGCCGGTATAAAACAAATGAGTCCATGTGGGTTCCATGTCAAATAAAATATTTACAACTTTAAGGTTTTTGTTTTTATAACTTGCTTGAGCTGCCCTTTTATTTTATTAAAGATACTTCGCTTATTTTGCAAACATGCAAAACTACTCGTGTCAGATCGAGTGCGCTACTTACCAAAAATATAAATTGCTAACAGTATTAATAATATGTTCTCATCTTTCTACTTACAGAACTTCGGATTTATATAGGTTGATTACTACCTTCATCATTAGTAAGTCTACAACCAACCCCCATCGCACGCAAATAAAGACTGATGAAGACCACTGAAGTCTATATACGTACTACACAGCACATACATTACCTATACTTATTGACATTTATATATGTAGGTTGATTACTACCTTCATCATTAGTAAGTCTACAACCAACCCCCATCGCACGCAAATGAAGACTGATGAAGACCACTGAAGTCTATATACGTACTACACAGCACATACATTACCTATACTTATTGACATTTATATATGTAGGTTGATTACTACCTTCATCATTAGTAAGTCTACAACCAACCCCCATCGCACGCAAATGAAGACTGTTGAAGACCACTGAAGTCTATATACGTACTACACAGCACATACATTACATAAACTTATTGACATTTATAACTCGGTCTGTGTAGATATAAAACAGACACACATCAATCGGAATAAACAGTAGTCTTAGACAGGCGGTCTCGCAGTAGCCATTGTGTGATCACAATAGGCCACTGATGAGCTGGTCACAATAGACGGCCTGGTTATTGACGAGCAGGCTACAATGGCCCGACCAGATGAGCCGATATGACTGAAATTGTAATCCTGATTGAAGATAGCGCACGAACTAATCAGGAGGTATGTGTGTCCGGCCTCGTTAAATAATGAATAAGAGACAATTTTGTATTTTATAGTTATTACTAGGTTTTGCGCACGGGGTCGCTCGCGCGTATGTCGGAGAGTATCCCACGGGCACGCACCACCGGGAATAAAAGAAACCTATTGCTGGTGTTTTGTAATTACTATGCAGCTTTTGCGATGATTTACATTTCGACAAATTTAGATAATAAGAGATTTCGCAGTTATAATTGGTTGCGACGGATCGCTAATTCTAACAGAAACTATTATTATTGTAGGATTGAACGAATATACAAAAGATTACCGAAATGTTTTCAGGGGTGCCTACACGGCAGTTAGGATCCTGTCGTGCCATTTAGCAGCAAAGCCGAGTGGATTTGTTGCGCAGTAGGTAGATATACCAAGCTACATTGCCTATGTGGAGCGTTGGTTTCGCGCACCCTATCATAATTAATCTCACTTTAGTAACGTACCAACTTGCTAAGCTTCGTATATGCATTGATACCTGTGTATGCATTTACGGCCGACAGCAGGTCAACCTACCCGAACCTGTAAAAAATTTCCAATCAACCCTGACCCTTAATGCTTTATGGATAAAGTGGAAAATGTAATAAAGAAATCTATCAGATTGTAGTAGCTTGATGTGCTGTCGTCTGTATATAAATGTCGCCATAGCACACGTTGTGTGAAAAATAAGGTATGGTGTCAGAGAGCAAAGGGTGTCTTCATTATACAACGCTGGTAATTTGTAACCAGCGGTTGTTAAAGCCGACAAGTTTACAGACATTTATTACATCAGCGCGAGCCGTCGCCGATAAGCGTCGACAGTATTCCAATATATCAGTTTTACACATGTTTCATTACTGCAGTGTTGTTTAGACAATATTTTAAGGATACTTGAAGAGTTTTCAAACCGGTGGGACTCTCCCTTACGTAGGCGGACAACAGTCCAGACCCACATCAGTTAAATTATTAGTAGGTAACATTAGGCTAAGCTGTACTTTTACTAACATTATATTTATTTCAGATTTTTCATCCATATAATTTGTTATAACATAAACATTTGTATTAAATAGTAAATTAAATAAAATTAAGATGTTATTATTTAGACTGGAAGGACTCGCCGATGACGCTATCAGTCGCTATTTAACAGCGTGCAGCCGTATCCACCGTGCCAACATCGGAGAATCCCACCGGTCCACCAGTGCGGCCAGGATGGTGTTGGGACTACCGCGCGTGTGGCGCAGAATTGAAGCGCAACGTTTGCGCATGATTGCAGCAAAGCTATCGGTCTCAGCCGCCGCGAACATCGCGCAAGCACTGCAGTAGCGCGACAGTCCCATCAGCACCCGGAATGCGTTGTTATACATATTGGATGCGCAGATAGCTATATGTCCGCTGCGTATAGTTAACCCACAGACTGCACGTGTAGAAGGACTGACAATACGCTTTAAACACCACAACCTTGATATTCCCCCCACACCGTGCAAACCTGCGAGCCAACATATTTCATCGGACAGTCAGCGCCCTGCACTCCCTTTCAATGTCTAAAGTGTCTTTAAAGTCATCGGTGACCCATTGGCTCAAATACGTGTTTAAATCAGTACCATTTATAGTCAAATTCGGCACGAATGTGTATCTTTTCTTGTCCGGCCTGAAAATCATAATTTGACTCTTTCCAGCGTTGTATTTGAGCCCATGAGTCACCGCATAGGACTCACAAATATTCAGAAGCCTACATGGGCACCAATCGAGGGGCTCAGCAGGACCATATCGTCGGCGTAACTGATGTTATTGACACAGACACACCATCTATATGGCACCCGATGCCGGTGCCGCTGAGCTCGCCGATAAGCTTATATGGAAATTTATGTATTTTATCTGAAATCGTCAAATCGCGATTCACATCCATAAAGCCGTCTTTAAGGTCAGCTAAAAGCAGTCTTACAAGAAACAATATTTTCTTATGAAATCTTATCTAATATCCTCTTAATAATATTAATGAATAAACTTGAGCGTTGAGCGCTAGTGGAGCGAATAAGCAGATAACGAGCGAAGCAATCCTCCTATTACTTACTGCTCGACACCACCCGACAGCATCCAACTTGAGGATGTTATACGGAAATAAGAAATGATCGTCGTTAATGGACGGAGCGCACCCCGGCCGGCCCGGGGACGTGCGCGTTTGCACCACTGACATGGGAGTTGTTCGACCTCGAAGTATTGGGCGGAGATGATTGAGCAGATTCTGTAGCTCCCAAGTATTAAACGACGGACCCTGTTTGCGACCTTCCTTAAGAAGGTTTATTTATTTAGGTATTTATTTATTTCGGAATTTTAACAAAAGTTATACACTAAACATTCCATATTTAATAATAGTTAATGGTCGACAAACTACTTGGCAGAAGTTCTCCTTTAATTACAGGAGACCACAGCATGCACAATGAATGAAACAGTTAAGCTAACAAATTAAACATATATAGTAAAATAATAGTGTTGATAAAGGAACATAAAAACACAAAACATTCTGTAAAATATAGAATATAGAACAATGAACAATAAAACATATAAACAAAAATATAAAAAAATGATTTTACCTACAATATATTTTTAAGACATTTCTTATATTTACCCTTATTGTTATACTAACCATCGTGTTGTATTGCCTACAAAGTCTGAGCACAGCGGCGTAATGATCCAGCACCCGAATTACGTAACACACTAAGTATTATGTCATTGCCAAATGTATAATATACAGTATGTTAACTAACAGAGGGCGTTCCCGTTAACCCGAAATAGTATAGCATACATACATGCTAAAAAAAATATTTCCATTCGAAAACAAAATGTTTTAAAATTTTTTCCAATAAGAAAATATTCAATAAAAATTTTAAATTGACATGTAAAAGAAACACACTGTACACGCGAACATGAAAGACGGCAACGTCGCAATTTATTTAGACATGACGACTACTATTTTGATTTAAAACAGGAGGTTTCAAATTTATTTCCAATTAGAATTTTTTTTTATTCGGATTTCTTTATGCTTATTTTTCTATGCTGATAGTTTTATTTTAATCTATTAATGATATATATTAACGAGTTTAAGGGAACGCCCTCTGTTATTTAACATACTGTATGTGATTGATCCGCATGTTCCGACCGATATAAACATTTAGCTACACTAACGAGCTAATATGTTAACAAAGCATTCTGTAGATCATAATGGTTTTACTATGACAGTATAGATTTCCGTTTAGATATCTAACCAGTATTGTGAGCCAGCAGGACAGCAGTGCTTATGATTGTATGCTGTTGGTTCTTGTTTTAGTACAACTAGAAAAAGCTCAGCAGTGGCAGCAGTAACACTTGTAACCACTAGCCCCACGAGTGACTGCCTCGCTGGTGTTGCACTTCACCAACACTATTAACTGTGACAGACATCAGCTGATCGACTCTATCCAAATCACACCTTGAAAGTGTAGGTGACGTGAGCTGTCAACAAGCAACTCAACATTGTCAATCCCTCTCATTTGTCCCCCATTCCACATCACTCCACGCTCACATCATCCAAGGTCTCGTAGTGAAATTAATTTAACCGCAAGGTGATGACAAAGTAAGGGGGTTAACTGAACCACTGCCGCGAGTAACAGTTTACGATGGGGCTGACACATACATATCGCTATATGGCACTACAACTAAAAGATATACTTAGATGTAAGTCTGAGATCTTGGGGTGCTAGGTGACAGTCAACTTAAATTTACCTCGCACACTGACAAATCTGCAACAAAAGCGGCTCAAAGGCTCGGATTTTTAAAACGTAACTTGGGCTGATTTAAACATCAGCGCGCCAAAAACTTGCTTTACCAAACCTTGGTGCGTAGTCATCTTGAGTTTGCCAGCGTTGTATGGAATCCGTATTTGCCGTGCATTCGCAACGCGTTGAGAGTATACAAAGAACGTTCACTCGGCATCTAGCTTTTGATTCTAGCGGTTTTTCCCACAGAAATCCTTACAAAGAGCGTCTAGTTAAGTTTCGAATGCATTCTCTTCGTGAACGGAGACTTTTATCAGATATGTCCTTCTTTCACAAAATCGTGAGCGGTCAATATCAGTGTAGCTACTTTCTGGAGAACATGCCTTTAATGATTCCCCGTACCTATCCTTGCGGGACACTCAAATATATTTTTTACACACCACCTGTAAACTGTATTCTTTTAAACTTGTTCCTTCGCCTTTGTGTCAATGTTCTACATCAAACTGTGAATTTGAACAGTCCGCACATCACACCTTGTGGGAGTGTGTTCTTTGGCAGAATGAACGCAATATTATGTTGGATAGAGTACAAGTTACACCTGGAGTCGTTTATTATACGGACCTTGTAGAAACTAGAACCAATTTCCGTGCGTTCAGTCGCTTTTGCCATACCTATTATTGGAATCAATTGTAACAGCACATACCTACTTAGGACCCATTAACTTAATCAAATTTTATTCCGTGGTGCTTGGCAATCTGGGCTTCTCCCAGTTGCAATAATGTCCCTTTGTGCCGATTGGCCTAGTTCTTTTCTGTCTCCTGCTTGTTATGGAGGGAAGTGGAAAAAATATCTTTTTTCTTACTCCTCCGCTATTTTTTTCTGATTAATTTCGTTGCGGGACCCAAGACTGGCAGTGTCCACTGTTGATTCTGGCTTTCAGGAGTTGCAGTGGGTGGGAAATGTGTGGCGGGTTTTGCCCCAAAAAAAAAACACACCACCTGTAAAATCTAATTTGGGACCGCAAGCACCTCTCCGTAGAATAATTGATGAGTATCATTCCCTATCCCTAATCACGATAATACCCGATCTTGATGTGTTCCACGATAAGTTGCGTATATTTAAAAACAAAATAAAAAATGCACCTTTGTTTTAATTTTAATCGACTATCATTTCTTGTTTTATAGCTGACTTATTGTTAATTGATAATGTATTGAAATTTCTTTTTCTTTATCTGACATGACATTTATTAGATATTCTTATTAATATCCACAATTGTTACAGTATTATTTGCTAAATTTGAATTTCATAGTATGATTATTTATTGTATAACTTATTACAATCATTTATCTATTTATTGTATAACATTTCCGAGCCGATGAACTGATTATTGTCACATGCATCAGGCCATAAATTGAATAATTAGTTTAAATTATTTCGAATGTTTAATGTTTGTGATGTTGCAGTACTTTTTTAAATAAATAAATAAATTAGTGTTACATAGGTACAGTGGGTTCAAAGTATAAACAGAGCAGAGCAGGCCTTGTGAGGTCGTTCATGTCCTCGGGAAATGTCACTCGCAGTTACTGCTTTCACTACAAGTAATATTTTTCAAGAAAATTTAATATTTGGCAAGAAAACTGTCTCTTTATAGAGCATTGAATTAGTTATTTATTCATTTCAGAGAAACTTATATTTATATAATAAAAAAAATAAAATAAAATAAAAACGTTAGTGCTAAATTGCACCTAAATTGTGTTAGTATTGTATTTCCTATAACATTACCGAGAAAGTATTATAATAAGCGTTTGTTTAGAGATCAAGTGTATAATTGAGAGGGTTTGCCTTTTAATAATAACCTCTGCAAACAATTCTTGCTCATCTTAAATGCCGCTTATGATCTCCAGCTCTTAGCAGCAGCAGTTATTTGTGGATTTAACACACACTCCCGCACTCTCCCGACACACGTTCTGCCGACTTGGTATACTTGTAACTTCCTCCTGAACGCGCTAGAGATAGGGAATCATTTTCTCAGCAAAGATACTGATTTATGGGGTTGGTGTAGACAGCGGAGGTATGTGTCAAAACTACTTAGTTAGGACCTGATAACACTATGACAACAACAATTTAAAGGAGAAACAGCCCCATCGTAAACTGTTATTTATTATTTCCCACACAAGTCATGTGTGGAGCAGCCACATATGGTGCTGCTAAATGCTACCTGTCAATTTTGAACTCGGTGGAGAGGCGACCGATCTGGTAAAGAACAATCTCTAAAGCACAGGCGGCAGGCAAGCACAGGCGTAAAGTAGTCAGACTTTTGGTATTCTGTAGAATGCATTTTGGAGAGTTTGCGCGGGAATTACATGATTCCACCATCACCGTTCCACCATGGACAACCCGTCGTACGCCGAGTATTGACATCACTACGAGCCGGACGAAGCGTTTCGCCTCGTCTTTTATAACAAATACATCGAAAAGCTGTCTTTTATTGATGTATTTATTTTAATTAATGAGACACTGTCCCCGACTCCCTCGCTCACAAACTACATTATATTTAAGTTCAGTTCATCTTCTTCTTTCATTTCATTAAGAAAAGGACAAATGATAAAATGTTAGTGTACACCTGTCAAATGAGTAGCTCCACCAGGAGCAGACTAATTTCAACAACCATGATGATGATGATGTAAATTGACGGATTTTTGGTCGCCATGTTCATAATCGCGTCTTAACTGTCTATGAAGTATTTTAATTTAACAAGATTAAACTAAAACGTTATCTGCCATCCTTTTCTTAATGGAATAGAAATAAAAAGATGCGCTTACTTAAAATGAGTTTAGTTTGTGAACAACAGAATCGAGGCCATCGACGATAATTTGTGTCATTACACAAATTACTTAGGGTTTTCAATAACAAAAAAATATATTATTTCATCCAACATTGCGTACATAATGTAAATTAAGACAACCCCAGTAAGTTACAAAATCACTTGTGTTGGGGCTGTCTCGTTTCTTCCCTTACAAACCAAAATAACAATGTTGAGACTATAAATACAAATATAGAAAATGGGAAAATGTCACCACGGTTATAATATTTACAAACCCTTAAAATAATGAAGCAATACCAAAGTTAAAACCTCTGTTTGTTTTAATCAACTATTAACCAACGTAAATTACAATACACCGCCTTTTTCGAATAGAATATACGAAATTACAAAAACTAGTCTATTGAGACACAACAAAGCTCATTTTCTAACAACTATTAATTTCCAAACACCTCAGCAAGAGTCGAACAAGTTTCATTGGAATAACTGCTCTGTGGGGATAGTTTTAAAGTTATTTACCGTTTGGAGGGCAGGCGGGTGAACGACCGCCACCCCCGTTATGCAATGTCCGTCTGTCTGTCATGTCGTGCTGTGATGAAGGTTAGTGCAAAATATGAAATACCGATGCAGGATATAAATCAATGGAAAGCAGAAGAACTGAAAGGATTACAGCGATCGCGGTTGGGGATATCCGGTTAGTTTCGCGCCAAAACCAGTGTGTACACTAGGGTTGCCAGATAGGAACTTATTAAATCAGAGGCAGTTCTAGAAAAGCCAGTCCGACCACAATTTTTGTTTAATTTTAAAACGCGCGGTGACCTTCTTATTGAATTACAATGTCCGGATACGCACGCGTGTGGTCAGTGGTCTGGAACGAACGTCTAAAAAAAAGCTCGCTCATTCTTAACTTCTGGTCAGAATCTTTAGATAGCCAGTAATCGGGTGTTTTCCAAAAGGACTTATTGCTATCTTTTTATTTCTCTATATAGCCTGCTGTGTGGAAATATTACTGAAAGTACATAAACATCTCTCTTTTTGTCTCAACCTACATGTCCTACGTCTCTTTTTTCAAAATAGTAGGTAATCAATTGTGCTAGGTACATATTTTTGACCGATTGCAATCTTAATCGACCAAATTTGCTTCTATTGATTACCGCCGATTTTGAAAAAAGAAAAGTGTTTTTTTTTTTATCGCCGGTATGAAACTACGATTAGGTTTAGAACTTTATTAATTACGAGTAGTGTGTGGATTTCAGGGTCCATTAACGAAAACTATGAATATAAAAGACATTTTTTAATACAGTTGCTCAAAAAGTGGTGTATTACAGGGACGTATAGCGTTCGGAAAGTGGGCTATTACACATTCGTGCTTTTTCTTTACCTTTTCCGGACTAGTGCGTTCTCTTTCCCAACTGTCAAAATATTGTCTATTAAAAATAAAAAAAAACCAACCATGAAGTTTTTACTTTAAGAAAATCATAGAAGTTTTTATGATTCATGTAAATAATTCTAAAAAGAAGCTACAAATTTGTTTCAATATCAGATTTAATGATTTAATTCAATGAGTTAGGTTAGGTTTTATTTAATTTCATCTCATTTCATTTTCATTTCATATCAATAAAAAAATTCTACTGAAGACTGCTGTATGGGCATAGTTCCCTTTGCCTAATCGAATGGGTGAAGAAAAAAAAATCTCTGCTTATATTCTTTTACGGTTTGCGCCATTTTTCAAAAATTTTCTTTGCGAGTTTAGTTGTTTGTTGCACAAAATGAGTAATTTCGACGATATTTTATTTGAATTAACACCACCGGAACTCAGTATAATTGCACAAAATGCTTCGGAGAACATTTTACCGGAAAAGTCAAAAAGTCGCTACATATCTATATACAACGAATTTATTGCGTGGAGAGAAGAGAAAAAGGCAAATAGTTTTTCAGAAAATGTTATGTTGGCATATTTCTCCAAACTGTCAGCAAAATTAAAACCTTCTACATTATGGTCGAGGTTTTCGATGATAAAAAGTATGCTGAAAATAAGAAACAATGTGGATATAAGTCAATACCCAAAACTAAATGCTTACTTAAAACGACAATCAGACGGTTTTACAACTAAAAAGTCGAAAATATAACATCGAATGAAGTGGAAAGGTTTTTAAACGAAGCTCCCGATGATCGTTATTTAGCCACAAAGGTAATTAAATTAATTAATAAGTACTTATATTTTTCTTTAGTATTCAGTTTACGAAATCGCAAAATACAGTCATTAAATTATTTAAAAAAATATTAATCCAATCCCCTTTTTTTTGTAGGTTGCGCTGATTTTTGGCATTGTTGGTGCTTGCCGCAGAGAGGAGTTATCCAATATTACTTTAAAAGATATTGAAGCCCATGAAAAAATGCCACTAATCAAGATTCCGAATACAGAAAATAAGATACCGAGAAGCTTTGTTGTTGAAGGAGATTTTCTTAGAATAGTGCAAAAATATATGAATCGGCGGTCCCAAAAAGGAAAATCCGACCGTTTTTTCCAAAATTATCAAAAAGGAAAGTGTACATCTCAAGCAATCGGGATAAACAAATTTGGTAATAAGCCAAAAGAAATAGCTACGTTTCTTGGTCTGCCGGATGCAGAGTATTATACTGGGCACAGCTTCAGGAGGACCTCTGCTACATTATTGGCAGATTCAGGAGTCAATTTGACGTCCTTAAAGCGACTAGGAAGTTGGAAGTCAGACAAAGTTGCAGAAGGCTATATTGCTGATTCATTACACAACAAACTAGAAACTGGGAAAAAAATCACACAATCCATTAATTTAAAGTCCAGTCCGTCGCCTTCACATGAAAATAGTGAAAGTTCGTTCATTTACCTTCGTTGATAAGTCATTAGATCCAATTCCATCAACTAGCAAACGCCATTGTATAACACCTTTGTCAAATATACATGAACAATCGTACGAAATTAATAATAGTTTGTCTCAAACAGTAAATATGCAACCTAAAACTTCCCCAGTTAGTATAAAAAACTGTACCAATTTCAATGTATGTATATGTGAATTATAACTTTTCTAAGAAATAAATTATTAGTTAGTTGAGTTTATTGTGTTTTTATTATTTTAATAAATTGCTTAATTTTTTCGCAACTGTATTAAAAATAGTTGTTCAGTACACGTGCGGAACCGTCATTGCAACTTGTTGTAATGACAGGCTTTCCGCACTTGTAATGAAATATACTATTGTTAAAAAATACGAAAAGATCAATGCTATGTCAAATGTTTTTGTAAAAGGTTGGACCACATGGGAGTTGAGATATTTAAGAACATGAAAGCACGTCTTCTCTCTTAGTAATGCTGTAGGAATGTACCAACCCGTAACATATAGCGCGTAGCTAAAATAAGGCCATGTAAAAAGCTCCCAACAAAACCAAGTGTCACTTGTACTCCCCGTCGGTGACGATTTGTTAGTACTGGACCCTACCTGGGAGCCGGAGTCCGAGTTCAGCTCCCGGACATATTGGCACCGATTACATTTTTTTATAAAGTAAACTAAATTTAATTTAAGTGTATCTTTTTCTTTCTATTTCATAAAAAAAGGACAGAGGATATAATATTAGTTTTAGTCCTGTTAAGTCTATAGACAATTTTAACGTGACCAAAAATAGACCAATTTACGTCTGCCGCATAATAATTTCAGAGGACTAAAGTGATATATAATAATAATAATAATTTTATAATAATAATATTATTATTATTTCTTTATATTTCTTTAAGAAAAGAAAAGGACAGAAGATAATATATTAGTTTAGTCCTGTCAAATTAAGATACTCCATACACAGTTTAGACGCGATTATAAACATGGTGAATAAAAATACATGTTTGTGAAACAAGGGAAACGGGACCATTATCCAAGTTCTTATATTTACCTACAAGAAAACAAATTTATATGTTATAATATAACTTTAAAAGCTCCTACAATTCCTGTAAGTAGGTACTGTTGTATGCTCACGCACAAGTTTTGCGTGAAGCTGTAGATAGCGATTTGGTCATATCATGGTCAGCATGTCTCGTCCCACTTTGCCTGTCTGCAATGTCTCGCCTGTTAATTATGACTCGTTTAGTTTTATTGTCATCTTGTTTTAGGCGAATTGTGAACGCTGCTGATAAGAAATTGATATCTGCTTTAGGGCAATTTCGTTATCGTAATAAATTGGTTCATTCGGCATTCATATCACGAAGTAAGAAAGAAATCCCGTTCTAGTAGATAAGAAACTTGTACCTATAGTTTTATCATATTGTAGGTAAACAATTCATTACTGACTTTTTATTAAAAATAAAATAGGTAGGTATATACTCTTAATTAAATCTGTTATAAACAATACTAAGACAAGGCTGAGCTTGAGGAATAAAACACAAAGTTAGTGAATGAACGTGAGCTCACATGAGTGAGTCGCGGGTGATTTTGATATTTCCCTCGACTGCAGCACGTACAGACGGAGACCGCTCACACAATACACGCAGTAAATAGAGCCGTTATGTCCTGCTGTTATTTAATTGTGCAAGTTATTACAATAGCAATTTGTTCTCATACCCATGGTTTGAAACAATGAGAGCAATCAACGATGTGAGTGACAATAAAACTACGGTCTAATTAGATTTTAACCAAATTAGCACTTAGAATGCTGAAACGGTTTAGCTATGTATAGATACCATTAAATTTATGTAAAAATTAAACTAGTTGAGTAATTTTAAACAGTTACAATCATAAAAATTTTAATCTTATTACTAAGATTTCTATGGTTACCATCATTGATATAATATTAAACTAATTAAAACTAATTTTAATAAATTAAGGTGTTATAGCGTCGGAGCAGCGCGGGGGCGCCGCGCGCCGGGCGGAAGAGCTGACTTTCATCTTCATTCATATTTAAACAAAAGAAAGCACGACCACCAAATACGTCTGTTCAAGTACCTCGTTGAACGAACTTTGTTTAGAGAAACAGATAGTTCGGTTTATGTCCTTCGATTAGTGTTGCTTTATAATATTTTATGACGTTCAGTTATGGTCCATTAAACCATCTCGAGATTAGGGCAGTAAGAAAAATAATACTACAGACTTTCTAGATAATATCAATTGATTAATCTATTCTAATAGAATTTAGCTTCGTATTCTTTTATATTCATTGGACTCCCTGATTGAGTACAATTTCATCAATATAAATGTTACATTCAGTGGCCCCGTGTCGGGCGCCAATACACCTATTCTGCGGAATAGGAAATGTAAGACGGTTTTAATTAAAAAGTAAATGAATAACTTGAGGTCAATGAAACTAACCTTTGTAGAGAACGAGGTCACAAGGCCATTGTTGAATAAATCCCTATCTGTTCAGCCTTTCAGTGACTATGAATGTTCTTTCACGATTTTATATTATTGTAAATTCTTTTCTTTGTGTGTCATTTCAAATTAATTGATTAAATCGTAAGAGATCCGTGTATTTTATTTAGAAAGTAAATATAACCGAAAATCAGCTTTCAGGGACGATGTTTCGTAATCTGTAGTTCCTGAAAGTAGGAGCTCATCTTCCAAAGAAGCCGTTCAATTCACACGTCACATATCATTCAAAAACGGAACACAGATCGACGACCTCATTCCGTAAATATGACATATTAGGTATCAATACAATTTACAAACAAAGTTGAATAGAACCCCAATTCGCACCCTACGGACGGGTTCCCTTCTTTTCATCCCAATTAAAGTACAGATGTAGGCGACCGCGGCACGCGTCTATCGTTACTTACAGAGGGCTCGGGATCATGGCATCATCCAAACATAACAGTAAACACTGCACTAGATGGCGACACAGAACTACACACCCGACACACACGCGCGCCCTGGATGGAGGTGCGCGACGCACTGACGACTTTCGCCAGTGTTGCAAGAGTGCCTTTGCAAATTCCTGGTTTTTGTGTTAAGTATTACAGTCTTCCTGGTCCTAAACAAAAAGCGATTAAGTATACAAAAAAAAAAAAAAAAATACCTGCTATGAAACTATGCTGCGTCTTTATGGACGTTGATTCAGCTGAATAAACAATTTTTCATTTAGCTAAATCGACGATTGATCTTAAAAAAAAAAAAAAAAATCAAATATAGATTTTTAAAATTTCAATAAACTATTCACCAAATACATATAAGTAATTTATTTTTCATCTCAACTCACCTGAAATCGTTGAATATGAAACCTTACTGAGTGAGACTCTATCTCCCGTGTTACGGGGTAACTTCTCACCATGTAACCCCGTCGCGTGAAGGGGTGCGAGGGTGCGTTCAGCACACCGGACACTACGACATATCTCATAATTGTCGCCCATCGGCGTTGACGTCGGACGACGACGTCGTTGCCTCGTCGTGATTGCACAATTTATTATGACGCCGCGACCGCGTCGCGTTATTATTGTTGAGTAAATTATCTAAACAAAACATTATGAGTTCATGCCACCTGAATTCTAAAGGGCAATTATTCTTCTAGTCTATATTTATTGTTGTATGGTACATTACGAGATTTTAATAAATTATTAACCCAAATTATATCGGCAAAATCAGGCAATATATTTTTTTCTAATCTGACCATAACTTCTATTTGACCATTAGGGCATGATCAGGCTGATTTTCAGGTTTAGTTTAAACCCAGTCTACCCCAATACCAAATCGTCATACGTAGACTTTACCTTGCCTTGCTAGTGATAAGTATGTTGACAGGAGGCATCATATTTACATGTGCAATCTTGATCCAACAGGGATGGGGTGTCCAGAAAGTCCAACGGTTGGGACATTTAATAGTAGCTCGACGGTCTCGTTAGGGGCCAGTAGAGAGGGGTCTTTTCCTCGGAAGTCTGTCGTTAAAAGTATACTGCTTTTAACGACAGATTTCCGAAAAACTACCTTAATTAATCAATAATTCCCGGCCATTAAATTTTACGGTCAGGCCAAATCATTGCCAATTTAAATTAAGAAATACTGAAACAGCAATGGACCGTTTCTAATTGCTAACAGACGATTATGTAGATTATACTCAAAAGGGCTGTTTCTCTAATTCCGGTACTTGAGCGTGAACTCGCGAATCATAGCAGTATTGTACTTGAGATATGTTACGCAACTATGCCAAGGCTGAGACGGCCAATGACTCTGTACCCAGGAGACTGCTGTAACTGACTGACTGGATTGCTTAGAGTTGGTGATCATTAGGTAGGTATTTTGATTTTCCCAAAATTATAAATGGTATATGGTACCTATATGTCGTATGTATAGAATTCATTTTCTTAGATATGTTTAGGGATCACTTCTTAAAAGAGAACACTTCATGCTATACAAAATTCCACTGTTACTTACATCAAAATCCCTTTCAGGAAATTACTAAAAGCCTTTTAGCCGAGCTCTCTCTCTCTACATCAAAGAAAGTCTTCCTGTGATTCGTTTAGAAACCCCAACATTTCAGTAATTACAAGGTCAATAATATTTCAATAATGAAACATTTTGCGGAAAGAGTTTCAGAACGCGTCCGGATTCCGGATCAATATGGTGGCGACCGCGACGGGAACACAATGAAAGCGCGGGAAGCCTTGCAGCGCGCCATTTTGTAGTTGCCATGGCAACCAGACGGAGCCTAGAGCTACAGATGGTCCTGGTAATGAGATCGTGTAGTTCGATTTGTGTCGCTTTGTAAGTTTGTACTATTTATGTACGATACAGGCTCGACTAATGAGATATCTGTTTACGAGCTCGATCTAAAAAAATGTAGTAACTACCTAAGCGACAGCACTGTAAAAGAGATCAAAAACGGTATCTAGTTACAATTTTGTTAATGAAACTGCAACTGTTTTGAAAAGCATAAAAGGATTTTATGTACTGTTTTATGTTTAGTACCTATATCTCATTTTAGGTACCAAATAACTCGGTCTTCTCTCGTCTAAAGAAAGTCTTCTGTAGTGTCTGTAGCATCAATTACTCCGTATCGCTCCCCCGAGCGGCGAGTCACAAGCCGGCGGTGTCGTCGACAAGCATAACGACTCGCACCCTATTCAACATCGCTAACACAAACAGTCCTACAGCTCCCGATTGTTCTTCTGTAGTGTCTGTAGCATCAATTACTCCGTATCGCTCCCCCGAGCCCCGAGTCACAAGCCGCGGGTGTCGTCGACAAGCATAACGTCTCGCACCCCATTCAACATCGCTAACACAAACAGTCCCACAACTCCCGATTGTTCTTCTGTAGTGTCTGTAGCATCAATTACTCCGTATCGCTCCCCCGAGCCCCGAGTCACAAGCCGCGGGTGTCGTCGACAAGCATAACGTCTCGCACCCCATTCAACATCGCTAACACAAACAGTCCCACAACTCCCGATTGTTCTTCTGTAGTGTCTGTAGCATCAATTACTCCGTATCGCTCCCCCGAGCCCCGAGTCACAAGCCGCGGGTGTCGTCGACGAGCATAACGTCTAGCACCCCATTCAACATCGCTAACACAAACAGTCCCACAGCTCCCGATTGTTCTTCTGTAGTGTCTGTAGCATCAATTACTCCGTATCGCTCCCCCGAGCCCCGAGTCACAAGCCGCGGGTGTCGTCGACAAGCATAACGTCTCGCACCCCATTCAACATCGCTAACACAAACAGTCCCACAACTCCCGATTGTTCTTCTGTAGTGTCTGTAGCATCAATTACTCCGTATCGCTCCCCCAGGCCCCGAGTCACAAGCCGCGGGTGTCGTCGACAAGCATAACGTCTCGCACCCCATTCAACATCGCTAACACAAACAGTCCCACAACTCCCGATTGTTCTTCTGTAGTGTCTGTAGCATCAATTACTCCGTATCGCTCCCCCGAGCCCCGAGTCACAAGCCGCGGGTGTCGTCGACAAGCATAACGTCTCGCACCCCATTCAACATCGCTAACACAAACAGTCCCACAACTCCCGATTGTTCTTCTGTAGTGTCTGTAGCATCAATTACTCCGTATCGCTCCCCCGAGCCCCGAGTCACAAGCCGCGGGTGTCGTCGACAAGCATAACGTCTCGCACCCCATTCAACATCGCTAACACAAACAGTCCCACAACTCTCGATTGTTCTTCTGTAGTGTCTGTAGCATCAATTACTCCGTATCGCTCCCCCAGGCCCCGAGTCACAAGCCGCGGGTGTCGTCGACAAGCATAACGTCTCGCACCCCATTCAACATCGCTAACACAAACAGTCCCACAACTCCCGATTGTTCTTCTGTAGTGTCTGTAGCATCAATTACTCCGTATCGCTCCCCCAGGCCCCGAGTCACAAGCCGCGGGTGTCGTCGACAAGCATAACGTCTCGCACCCCATTCAACATCGCTAACACAAACAGTCCCACAGCTCCCGATTGTTCTTCTGTAGTGTCTCTAGCATCAATTACTTCGTATCGCTCCCCCGAGCCCCGAGTCACAAGCCGCGGGTGTCGTCGACGAGCATAACGTCTAGCACCCCATTCAACATCGCTAACACAAAGAGTCCCACTCCCACAGCTCCCGATTGTTCTGTAACACTTAACTGAACGGCGACGGCCGCGACATGTTCAGCTTAAGTATGAACAGCAGAAATGAAATGTATTTCAGGAATTCAAATACTATAAGTATTTCTAACCGACTTCAAAAAAGGAGGAGGTTCTCAATTCGTCTGAAACTTTTTATTTTTTTGTATGTTCACCGATTACTCTAAGACTCTTGGATCGATGTACAAAATTCTTTTTCATTTGATAAGGTATACTTTCCAGGTGGTCCCATAGTCATTAGGTCAGGATCTGATGGAAGACCAGAGAAATCAAAGGGAACTTTAAAAAATTGTAGAGGCAACTAAAGCATTTCTTATGTCTAGATTAGATTTAATGATTGAGTTGGGAGACAGTCGAAGGAACTCTTCAACGATTCATAGAAGCTTGTGTTTGTGCTTGATTAATTTGTATTGATAAGAACTTTAAGCCTAGATGATTTGTGACTGTCACTAGGGCTCTGATGATGTAGCAAAGGTCAACTCAAGGAACTCTTCAACGGTTTACAGTAGTTATTTTGTGTTTGGAGTTAATTCATTTATATTGATGAAACCTTGGCACCCATATGGGTTATAATAAAGGTCGGCAGTAAATCAGATGATGGAGTTGAGAGATAGTCGAGGGAACTCCTCAACTATTCACAGCAGCTACGTTGGGTTTGTGCTTGATTAATTTATGTTGATGAGAGCATAGTCATCTCCAGGAATGCTTATGCCTTCATTCTGTTCACATAGGAATTTTATAGAAATCGGTTCATTGGTTTTTAATCCAATCCCTATGGATTACGGGCAAAAATTAAAGTAAATAAAATCATGTCGTTTGTTTGCAGGCCTTTTCCCAGCTACTTATATAAGTCTGACATCCGGTCAGACTGGATGCTGGTGCTAATACAGCAGCTGGATTATTACTTTTCACAACTAAAAAGTGTAAAATAAAAACATTTTTCCAGAAAAAAAAACCGACACTCAAAAAAAAAAAAAACAATTGAAAGTGAAAAATAACTAATTTTGGAACTCGGTGTCAAAAACGAATATACAAAAACCAAATGCACCGACTTCCCTTTTTCCCGAGATTTTTCACTTTGTAGTGTTTTTTTGGAAGCGATTGTTTTTGTTTTATAAAAAAGCTTTTTAAGTCTGTCCGTGCTGGGCCACCATTTATCTACATATCTGTTTAGATCTCTCTTATTCGTATGCAGAAATCTGTCTGGTTGTGCAGAGACTTCCCCATAGGCTCAATTTTTGCAATTTTTTACTAAACACTATTCTGTTCTGTGTGACGGTCACGTCACGGAATGTTAAACAATAGATCTCGGTAAATAGGGCGATTTTAGGATATTATATTATTTAAATACCTATGATCGTTTTGCTAAAAGCCTCTAGCGACTAATCAGGTTTTGTATTGCTTTATACTATTATAATTTTTAATACAATAAGATTTGGTAACCCTGACGACTTAGCGAACGAATATTTATGTGCATCATAAGTCATGAGTGAGGGGTTCCGTGAACACCGGTAGCAATGTAGCTTGTAGGGCCGCCGCGCCGCCCCGGCAGAATGCAAGGTTCTCAGGGAGATGGGCGCACAGGTGGGACTGCAGTCTGGGGGAATTCTAATGAGAGGGTGTCCCGCATTTTATTTGAGACACCCTTTCATTAGAATACTCAAATACATAAAACAAATAAACAAAAATCAAATATAAGTATGTAACAAAAATATTTTTGTAAGTAATTTTAACGATAGAATTTTTGATGTTATAAATTAAATGGTCGCGAGGACGCACTTGTTCTGATTTCTATTAACTGGTGGCGTGCTGGGGTCTTATGTTATTTTGATTTTAGAAAAATGCTGATTCCCAGCCTAATTTCATTCAAAAACCGCGGAGAAATTACATAATTAGTTTTAAATAAAATACCTACAGGACTGTATTCAGTTTTCTTGATTTAGAGAGCGTTTTGCCCTTGTATACTTTGGACTTTATTTTGGTGGTTGATGGGTTTTTATTTTCAATTGTGTTTGATTTAATATAGTTTTATGATCTCCCGACACAAGTCACAATAAATACGTTTTATTTCTTTTCAGTAAACTGTCTATCTAAGCATTATAAATCATCACCATTACTATCAGAACAAACAGGGTCGAAGATCATGAAGTCATCTCGCACCATCAATAGCACCTCAAACAAGAAGTCAAGCTTTTGGAACATACTGAATCTCATAAGTAGTGTTAAGTAGGGCACACACAAAGGGCTGTTTGAATCGACCGGCGCGGCGTGTAAATAGCGAACTGTCACGCGAAGTGCAAGCGCGGCCTTTTTACATGAGTGATCTTTGAGGCAGTCTTGTATGTGCTGGGAACGCTATGCTACTTGCAGATGCGCTATAGGAACCTGAATATAATATGAGAAAGGTTTAATTTCGGAGAATTTGTAAAATGTTTTCGTTACTCTGGCGGCAAAAATCAAACCTCGTGGAAATAGAGTTACAGACTATGCTACGCGCTACGCGCTACGCGCTACGCACAATGTAGGTATACTACGAAGATCCAGACTACGCGTTATGATAATACGGGCTCCGTTCCGTGGTACGCCGTACGTCGTATTTTTTTCCATTATAAACTAGTGCTTGACTGCAATCCCGCCTGATGATAAACAGTGACGCAATCGTTGATGGTAAAGCGCGCTAGTTTCTTATAAGCCTATTCAAGCATTCACTCAAAGAAACTGAGTGAATAGGAAGGAACAACAACACGACCAACGATGTTGCGCCAGAGGAAAATTGATCTGGGGTCCCTCCACTACCAAACTCCCGACACAACAACATTTGGCGCATCGTACTGTTAGACGGGTAAACGTCGGAGAGGTTTTAAAAAAAACGTTTTTAATTAAAACACTATATTTAGCACTTGAATACAGACAGGATGAACTGGTACGTCTAAGAGATGTGCTCGCGATAAAGATTGAACGCAGACTGACTGAATGATGTACTCGTGACGAAAGTGCTGATTAAGCACTTTTGTGACGTAGAGAGCTTTATTGCTAATTTTGAAGTATTTTGGTTATTTATGCATTTTAGGGTGCATTTGGCAATCGTAACAGCCCCCCGATTTAGAGTGAACTACACGTTTAAGGTGAAGTTTACGGGAAGATGAAAATATATTAGGATTACCCAATTCGAAGGGCGGGAGCTGGTATAATTTGGGGAATATTAATTTCTTCGTCAATTAGTTTGGAATCGCTATTGTTTCTATTAAAGTGATATAGTTTCCTAAACGCACCAGTTTTACAGATTTTGTACAGAAGATACAGAGTTATTAAAATAAAAGTTACAATAGTTATAGCTGAATAATAATTGCCATATTGGACAATATGAGGCTTTTCTGGTTTTTCAATGATTTTGTCTAAGTTTTTTAACATTTCAGGATTATAAGCGACAGAGTCTAGATTTACATTTTTCAAAGAAATAGACGGTAAACTAGGTACAACATTATCAAAACTTAATCTATTACAGCATGAATCATTGATTATGTTTAAATTCGTCTTAACAGGTTTTAATAGGACATTAACATTGTCTCGAGAAACTAATTGTGTATCTTTACAGTATGCCATACAACCCTTGGGTAGGTATAATATGCCACTACCACTTATATCTAATTCAGTTAATTGATTTACATTATTACATTCAATACTTAATTTAGATTTTTCCGACATTACATATAACCATTTGTTATTTAGAAGAGGCTGCCAGATACTAACTTGACCATGAAAAAATTTTGTTTTACATATTTCTGGAATCGAGGTTAGTACTTTACTAATTATTTCTGTTTCACAGCAAGGAGTTGCGGCGACAGAATAGGATATACTCGTGTCACAGAGATAGTGATCACTGTTTACGATTTTACAATTTATTAATTCGTCAAGTTTACAATATGTTGATTTATCTTTAGTTATTCCAACGTATTTAGAGGATGGAATAATAGTTGAATAAGATACAGGGTTGTCAACCTCGTACGGCACTGGACAAGGTAAGTTATGATACAATGAAAAATGTTGAGGTTTAATCAAAGGTATTTCGAGGACAAACACTATTTGGTCCTTGCTATAGTAACTAGATATAGTAGATATATTTAGAATAATATGTACATTTTCTAGACTTAGGAGAACAGGTAACTGTCTAGAGTTCGAGATGAATCTGTAGTTATTCACTAATTGAGTATAAAGTTCTATTGGTGAAAGAATAGATGGATATAGAATGTTTGATCTACCAAACATAACCGAGTTCACTATATCCTCGACCTTGAATGATAAAGCTAGAAGGCTATTTTCTATCATAGACGTCAATTCTAAAATACGAGATCGAATTCCTAATTCTTTAGAAATATAAGTTAGGTTTTTAATGTCTTCGTATAAAGCGTCGATGGCGACGTTTAATTCATATTCATTGGATTTTATGGCTTTTAATGTGTTGTTATAAGATTTAAGGGTGGAAGTAGTAACGAGAATATTTTCTTTAAGCATTGATGCTATTTTGCTGGTATCAGCTTGAATTTCCTGAATGGCGTTATTATAGCGGATGGCATCTTCTTCATCCATAGTTCCAAATAGTTTTTTGGACAAGGTCCCAATAACACCCAGAAGTGCGGACCTTTTTACTTGATGAGATATGAGATAAGAGATTGCCTCGTTATCGCGTTTAATATCTTGGAAACGAGTTACTAGAGGTAGAAAAAGATTATTGCATTCTACATAATCAAGAGCTTTGCTTTTTTCGCATAGTGATTTTGAATTATCAAGTATATGATGTAAATTAATAATATGTGGGTCAATAAATGAGATTTCTAAAGGAATTACTACACTAAGATAACTATCGACTAAACTCAGGGATCCTATGGGATCGAAGTAAATCCCAGAACTATTCGTCAGGGGTTTGACGAATTCTTGACCCGTTGAGGGGTTACTGCAAGGAAATAGAACTAGTGTTAGTGTAATATTATTAATTACTATGCTTATATACTAATATTTAGATTAATAATATATACTAATATAAAAATTAAGATTTATGTATAAGACCTAGGAGCTAGTTTTACCTCATCATAGTGATGGGTGACATGTCGTCTATTAATTAATAGAGTTAAAGTGTTGCGGCCGTTAGTTTTGACCACTTTATATGGACCTTTCCATACGGGTGATAAGGCTTTTCGCAATCTTACGTGATTCTTTAGGTATACGTAATCCCCTACTTTATATTGTACGGGACGAGAGTGGTTATCGTAATATTCCTTCGACTTTTCTTTTGATTTTTGAATATTTTGAAGGGCTTTTTCCCTTGAGAGTTTTAATCGATGGTGTAGGAATTTAATGTATTCGGGATAAGTCGATTGGGAATGTAATTCGTAAACAGAATCAGGGATGAAGGCTTTATGGCCGAAGAGTAGTTCGTATGGAGTAAAATTTGTAGAAGCATGGACTGACGTGTTATAGGCAAGCATTGCGGTATATACGTATCTATGCCAGTCTGTATGGTTTTCATTGACATAAGACTTAAGGTATTCTTTGAGTGTAGAATGACTGCGCTCAAGCGCACCTTGAGTTTGGGGATGATAAGGGGATGACCAGATTTGCTTAATCTTTAAGAATTCGCAGGTTTTCTTGAACATATCTGCAGTAAAATTGGTTCCTTGATCTGTAAGGATCATTTTTGGAATTCCAAATAAAGAAATGAAATGGACGAGGCACTCGCATGTGTCCTCTGAAGTAGCATTTGCAATGGGATATGCAAAGGAAAATTTAGTAAGGTCATCTTGCATAGTTAAGATGAACTTAAGTCTTGTTAGGCCCGCCTCCGGAAGAGGACCTACAAGATCCATGCTAAGACGCTCAAAGGGTTTCGTGGAAGTAGTAGTTATCTGCATGGGTGAGCGGTTAGTTTGCCTTAGGGCTTTATTCGATTGGCATTGCGAACAATTTTTTATATATAATTCAATGTCTGATCGCATGTTTTTCCAATGATATCTTTCTTTTATTCTATTTAGCATACGAGCCGTACCTAAATGTCCGGCGATAGGGATATCGTGATTTTCCTTAAGGATTTTCTTTATTTCAGATGGAGTTGGAAATATTAGTGAATTATGATAGATGTCAATAGATACATTCGAGTTATTGAAGATATAGGAGAACATATTATATATTTTTGGCCAGTCGTGTTTATCGAAAGGGTTACGGAAATTAGTAATAGCTAAATGTATGATTTCCTCCCTTGATGTCGAGAGTATTTGATGTTTTAGGTTTATTAGACTTTTATAGATGTCTTCGTAAGAGCAACTATCGAAATGGTAGACTTTTGTAAATAGGAAATAGAAGGTTTTAGATTTGTGTTCAAAGGGTAGGCAAGTAAACAACGTCCTTTCTTTACCCAGGAGATCTGAGGAATTTTCAATTTCACCTAAAATTTCCTCTATATAAGGGTTAGCCGTATCAAGGTCAATAGAAGTAGGTAGAACTATATGTTTACAAATACTTTTGAAAATATTTTCATTATGTTCTATAATTTTAGTATTACTATTAAACTGTTTTCCGGACATTGTTTTCAGGAATTTGGAATAGTTTTCACTGGAACTAGAAGTTAGTGATAGATGCTCCTCAGCATTATTATCAACCGTAGGATTTGGAAGGTTTGGATTTTCAGGTAAGTCATCTCTATTTTCAGGACCAAGAATATCTGTGAAGGAATCGTCATTGTCTAACAACTCTACCGACGGAACTTCGTCAGAATCCAGAGGTATAGAAGGTAATTGTATAACGAGATCTTCTAGAGTTATAGGACTAAAATTAGGCGATTGATTTTCGTCATTCCGCCTAGACGTAGAAGGAATAGAATTATCATCTGTATTTTGAACAGGGTTTACGGGGAATCGAGACAACGCATCAGCGTTGCTATTGATTTTACCTTTTTTGTACTCGATTTTGTAGTCAAATTCTTCTAGTTTTAAGCGCCATCTAACTAGTCGGGATCCAGGATCTTTGCAGTTGAATAACCATTTTAATGGTCTATGATCTGTTACTATAGTGAATTTATGTCCATATAGATATGGCCTAAACATTTTGGTACCAAATACTATGGCTAGACATTCTTTCTCTGTGGTGGAGTAATTGGTCTCCGCTTTATTCAACGTTCTTGATGAGTAAGCGATTGGGCGATCCTTTCCAATTTCGCCTTGGGATAGAATGGCTGATATTGCATAATTTGATGCATCGCAGGTAAGCACAAAGGGCTCAGAAAAGTCGGGATATATAAGTATAGGAGCGGAAATTAGTTTTCCTTTTAGTTCTTCGAAAGCTATTTGTTGTTCATTCAACCAAGAGAAAGGGACATCCTGTTTTAGTAATGTAGTGAGAGGTTTAGCGGTTTTAGAAAAATCAGGGATGAAACGGCGGTAATAGGATACTAGACCTAGGAATGATTTAACGTCCTTGGGACATTTAGGAATTGGAAATTGAGACACGGCCTTGACCTTTTCAGGATTTGGGCTTACTCCTTTGTCACTAATGATGTGACCAAGGTAACCGACTTCTTTGCGCAAGAATTCGCACTTGTCGGGTTGTAGTTTAAGATTATATTTGCGTAGTCTATCGAAAACTTTTAACAATTTATCGCAATGTGATGACAGATCATGTGAATATATTACTACATCGTCAAGATAGACGTAACAATGAATGCCTTGAAGTCCGGCGAGAGCGGTATTCATAAGCCGTTGAAACGTAGCGGGTGCATTTTTTAGTCCAAACGGCATGCGTTTGAATTCAAAATGCCCTTGAGGAACAGTGAACGCGGTTTTAGGAATGTCGTTCCTATTAACGCATATTTGGTGAAAACCTGAGCATAAATCGAGGGTGGAAAAGTATTTACTTTGCCCTAACTGGTCTAGTATTTCGTTGATTTGAGGGATAGGATAACTTTCGCCGATTGTGATGTCATTCAGTTTCCTATAGTCAATGACAATGCGCCATTTTTTCTGGCCAGAGGAATCTGTTTTCTTAGGGACGACCCAAACTGGGAATGACCAAGGGGAAACAGAGGGTTGAATGATGTCCTGGGACACCATTTATATATATTTATTCGGTTGTTATCCTTAACTGTAACGATGCAGTTAGCTATCAACAAGGATTCGGAGATATGTTGATCGAGGATAAGTCCTTGTCGATGCTCAGGATTATTAACAGTACATTCTATAATAGTTTCAGTACGGGGTGCGATTTTATATACGGGTTGGCAGTATTCTAATTTTGTTATGATATTACTAATTTGTAATGTGTCGGTATTATAGTCAATAATACCGTCTAAATCATTCAGGAGGTCAGCTCCAATTATGCCGTCATAATTTAAATCGATATTTTCGACTACGTGGAAACGATATGCAATATCAGAATTTGGAAATAATTCCAATTGGAAATGACCTAAGGTGGGTATGGTTTCGTTAGTGTTGTGAATACCTTTCAGTTGAATGATTTTGTTTTGAAGCACGGGCATTGATTTGATTGAGTTTCTTTTTATCAAGCTCACAGCGGATCCGGTGTCGACTAAGAAATTTAAACTACGGTTACTTAACTGAGTTTTAAGGGTAACATGAGGTACGTATCTTTTCGTAGAATTAGAAGTAATTTCGTAAATAATACTTTTTTGTGTTTCAGGAGTTGAACAACCCGCAATTGGATTCAGAGTAGGCTCAGTAAATTTAGAAGAATTTGGTACTTCAGATACAGAAGATTTAGAGGATTTCGAATAGGCTGACTCTTTAGGTACAGCTGGTACAGAGGATTTAGAACAGGCTGACTCTTTAGGTACAGCGGATACAGAAGATTTAGAATAGGCTGACTCCTTGGGTACGGCGGATACAGAGGATTTCGAATAGGCTGACTCTTTAGGTACAGCTGATACAGAGGATTTAGAATAGGCTGACTTCTTGGGTACAGCGGATACAGAGGATTTAGAATAAGCTGACTGTTCAGGTGCAGCGGATACAGAGGATTTAGAATAAGCTGACTCTTTAGGTGCAGCGGATACAGAGGATTTAGAATAAGCTGACTGTTTAGGTGCAGCGGATACAGAGGATTTAGAATAAGCTGACTGTTTATGTGCAGCGGATACAGAGGATTTAGAATATGCTGACTCTTTAGGTGCAGCGGATACAGAGGATTTAGAATAAGCTGACTTCTTAGGTACAGCAGATACAGAGGATTTAGAATGGGTGTCTTTTAAATGCGAAGGCGGATTTAGAATTTGAGGGCTGGGCCCCACGTGACACCGTCGTGAGCCCACTACTCGTTTAAATGATTTTCATCGCTTACAGAACCTTGGGGTTCGTTGTCGTAATCGACGTGGTTGACATGGTTTTGTGTATTACTTTGTCGTGGAGTGGAATCGTCATTTTGACTGGATTTGTATTTTTTATTATTATTATATTGGCGTTTTTTGCAATTTTCAATGGTATGGCCCTCAAACTTGCAATATCGGCATGTAGGTGGAGAAGACTGGGGTTTACCTGAATTATGAGTCGTATTAGATTTAGAGCGATTTTGAGTAGTATTCAGTTTTTGCGGAGGACGGTTTAAATTCCTTCTCTTTGATAGTAGGGCCTGTATTTTCTCCTCCGAGATAGCAAAGTTAATGGCTTCATTCAAGGTTGAAGGATTTTTCATGCGAATTAAATTACAAATTTTGGGTGAAAGCCCCATTAAAAATGAGTGGAGGGCTAGTTCCTCCATAGCCGATATTTTACCGACTAACTCGGTTCTCTTTTTATTGGAAAATGTAATTTCGGTAATTAATTTGGCTAGGCAAGACTCAATTTTGAGAGAATATTGACTTACAGATTCATCTGGCTGCTGTTGGGGTTCCTGTAATTCGGATAATAGATGTGCGTAATGTTTCGTTTCCCCAAATTGGGATTGTAAAAAGGACTTTACCTGTTCCCACTCGTTAAAATCCTTTATGGATGCTGCTGACTCGGCTTTTCCTTCGAGTCGGCTTAGAATATAATTTAATAAAATAGGTTTTTGAGTTGTTGAAGCAAGTTTGTTTGCATTGTCGCAGTTATTGAGAAATGATTGAAGTTTCTCTCGAGAGCCGTCAAAGGGTTTAATAAACTTGAAAAGAATACTTGTTTCCATTTTTTCTGACAGAGTAACGAGCTCTGCCCTTGATTCAGATTTTTCGGTTGGCATATAGGCCGGAAAATAAAACGAAACAAAGCTAATAAAATAGAATACAAAATAATAAAGTACAACGGTTACAAAGTATGCTAAGAATGCGTCGAGTCGAGCTGATAAGCCCTCCGCTTCGTAGAAGTTCGTATGTTTTGACTACGGATTTTATCACTAAGTCTCACTGTAACTTTGCACTGGATTATATTTTATTTATGATTTTGAACACACGGCACTGCACTGGATTTCGAGTTATTATGTTGATTTCACTTACAGGATTGCAGCTGCGGTGACGAGAAGAGACAGGAACATGAACACCTGATTTCAGGGACGGTGTAAGTACCTGAATTATTGTCAGGAACACTGGAACTGGATTTGCACTCTGAACTCGCGGTATTTCACAGGAAGTACACACGCGGGTAAGAGTTGGATTTTATGGGATTTAGAATAGATAGATAAGATGTAGATATAGAATGAGTCTGGTTCGGCACTATGATTTGCACACTGAATGTCTGAGGCGTTTTCCAGATTTTTTAAAATCCCACCGCTGCCACCAATTGTTAGACGGGTAAACGTCGGAGAGGTTTTAAAAAAAACGTTTTTAATTAAAACACTATATTTAGCACTTGAATACAGACAGGATGAACTGGTACGTCTAAGAGATGTGCTCGCGATAAAGATTGAACGCAGACTGACTGAATGATGTACTCGTGACGAAAGTGCTGATTAAGCACTTTTGTGACGTAGAGAGCTTTTTTGCTAATTTTGAAGTATTTTGGTTATTTATGCATTTTAGGGTGCATTTGGCAATCGTAACAGTACCATCGCATTGTATCATACATCGCAATACAACTGCTCAGACCCGTTCTCAGTACGGCTTCACCAGAAATCATTTTGGAATACGATGAATCGCTTGGCGGCAAGAATTTGTCTGGTGGGTGGTAACTTATGTCGGCACCCGATATTATGGCCTACCACCGAGAGAAGAGATTTTCTCATGGGTGGTAACTTCTGCCCGATGTTATGGCCTACCACCGAGAAAAAAAAAACCAGAAAGAAAATTAATTTTATTTATATAGGGAAATTAAACGATTTATTTTAAAGACTTAAGGACTCTGAGGTGTTTCGCCTGCGTGCACTTTTTACATTATGGTATGCCGATGTTTAAGCTGTTTTCACGTCACCGTAGAAACGGATTTAATTAAGCTTCAGAAGAAAAATAATTGTCAAGTTTATTGTATTAGCCTAATATTTAGTTTAGTTAGGATATCTAATGGTGGAGCTACAGGCCGCACGTGTTTGTGTGTGTGTGTCAATCAGAAACGTCATGACGCATGAAATCGTGAGATTCGGAAGTATGACCTTCGACCTACATCGCTTTACATATTTTATAGCGGACGCTGCTCGTGTATCCTAAATCCAGACGTAAAATACATTCTAATCTGTTGCTACTACCGCACGGGCCTCGCCGGCGGTGGGCTAAGGGGGCCAAAGTGGGTCACTCAGTTACATTCGGGCTCGCCTGATCATGCGTACCCACGTCGGGATCGTTCGGCTCTGAATTAACTGTCCCTATGAGCCCGTGTAAAGCCGCCTCATTAAAATGCATGGAGGAGCAGGTGAGGGAGGCTTTTTCATTTTGGACAAAGCTGGTTGGGCAAAGCGAAGAAGCGATTACATAATTTTCATATGAAACGTTAAATGCGGATCTCAGCTTAACAAAGGTAGACTGACCAAGGCCAACTACAAAATTACGCATTATTATTAGTTACTAGCTGTGCCCCTCGGTTTCACCCGCGTAAGGTTCGAACCGAAAGAGCTCAGTTGATATAAGCGCCTGTTAAAATAATGAGAGCAATATGTACGTCCGCGTTTCCGCAACAATTTTTGTTCCTGCTGTGCTCCTATTGGTCATAGCGGGATGTTTTATAGCCTATGTCCTTTCTCAGGCTCTAGACTATCTGTGTACCAAATTTCATTATAATCGGTTTAGTAGTTTTGGCGGGAAAGCCGGACAGACAGACAGACAGAGATACTTTCGCATTTATAATATTAGTATGGATTAATTAATGATGTTACCATATTTACAATATTACGAACGAATACAGATTTGGTAGCTAAAACATCTGTCTGATGCAAACCAATGATTTAAAATAATCCGATCGATAAACTCTCTACATCATCGTCATACCTAGGCTAGGAAATTTCACGGCTGAACAGTTGATTAGATTTTAGGTTCGAAGCACGATATATCTAACACCTACATTACACCTTCAATAGTCATCTAAGTTACCTTTGGTGTGATGCATTGTACCACTCATAACAGGGGCGACCTGTCCCACCACTTGCAATCGTTCATTTATTATTGTTTCTGATACATCAATCGAAACTGGATGTGTTCAGAAGGCACGGGTA
Organism: Sesamia nonagrioides; assembly: GCA_017933935.1. Lineage (NCBI taxonomy): Eukaryota > Metazoa > Arthropoda > Insecta > Lepidoptera > Noctuidae > Sesamia > Sesamia nonagrioides. Next base: position 227,497 of record JADWQK010002201.1, read on the forward strand.
GCATGTAGATGGGAATTGGCTGAATTTTGATAATGTGCGTCTTATAAATAAACCAGAGGTCAAGTGAGGTATCATTGTGATTTAAAAAGAAGAATAACGATGTTTTTAGAGAAATGTAACTCTACGATATATAGAAAGGTAAGAGAAGGTTATCTACCAAAAGTTCCTTTCGGAATAGTAAGTAGATACAGCTGTGCAACTGGTGCAAACAAACATGTTTTGCGGATTCTTGAAGAAAATAAATACGCCGAAGAAGATAACAGTGTAGGTATTTACATTATAGTATGATTATTTTCATTCATCGTATTATCATTGGTTTTTCATATTAGACATTTTTGTTCAAAGTGCAACCCCTGCCCTCTCCTTCAAGACATGTTGCGTCGTGCTAAAATATTCACACTTTGAAAAAAAGCTGTGCGCTTAAAAAGAGTTATTTCCATACATTTTCCAAGATAAATAATAGCTCGATAAGGCGTTACAGATGAGGCCGGTATGAAAAATATTGCGTGTACAATCACGTAACCGGTAACACAGGGGTGGCACGCATTTTTATTTGTTACAAATTAGATATATTTCGATGCCATATTTTTCAACGTTTTCATAGAGAATTCTTTAAGGAAAGGAACCAAACTAAATACTGTTCTAAAACAATAAGTAAAAACAGTAAGTTAGCCACATAGACTGGTTCCCTCCAAGTTACTGACCCGCAGAAAAGCGATACTAATTTATTTTTAAGTCGTCTCATAAACATGTTCTATCTCATGCCACAAGTTGACTATCTCTGCCGTCGTACACACGTCAGTAAAAAGCTACCCAAAACTGTTATGTTTTCTCAATAAATCTAGAACCTTAACGCTCAAGCAATAAAGTTGAAAGCCCATTAAATTAATTTGGCAGATTGTAGGAGCTTGATGGGCTGCCGTCTGTACAAAGTGTATTTATGGCTTGTTCCCGCATTCTAAAGGTGCGCGTGCCGCAGCTTAAGTACACCTGATTTACGCCTACTGGAGACCGGGCTTACGGCCAAAACTTCAGCGATATTGTTTTTCTTTTTGTAGGCCCTGTGCTTGATTACATATATATATATAGAGAATATACAGGGTGTGATAAATAAACAATTAGAATTAGAGTTGTTCATGAACTGTAATTACATTGATATTGTTTGTCTTACTGAACATTGGTTAAAAGCCCATCAGTTCATGTTCAGCTTTAATAACCATCAGATTGCTAGCTCGTTCAGCAGAGTGAATATGATAAGGGGTGGCTCCCTAATAATTGTTCGTAACAATTTCAAATTTAAAGAAAGGACTGATATCGTAAGCCTCTCTGTTGAGCGGGTTATTGAAATTGCTTGCATCGAGCTTGAGCGGTTCATTGTAATAAGTGTCTACAGGCCCCCATGTGCTTCCTATGATATTTTTGAGAAATATATGGAGGAAGTTTTATTAAAGACTTGTCGCAGTAACAAAACAGTTGTTGTTTGTGGAGACTTCAACATTAATGTTCTAGAGAAATCAGCTACAGTTAATAAATTTATGTCATTATTTAAGTCTTATAACTTGTACGCAAGATTCTTTGAGCCGACTAGAATAACTGCCACGAGTGCCACCTGTTTAGACAACATCTTTACTAACTCAAGACCTTCTGACCATTTAATTATAAACGAGTTAGACTCTGATCACTGTGGCCAGTTAGTTACTTTTACTCAGAAAAGTGAAGTCAGAGCTCAAAGAAAACTTATGAGTTTTGTTCCTATAAATGAAAATTGTTTAGGATTTAAAAATAATTTAATTGAAAAGCGGTAGCTTTTCAATTAAATTATTTTTAAATCCGGTAGGACTTGCCTTATCACGCCAATCCGGATCATGCGTATAGTGTACTATTTAACCTCATTAATTGTGAATTTATGAAAGTTTTCACAAAAAAAAACATTGCCTGTTAGCGACCGTATTATATTTAGTGACTGGGCAACCCCAGGTATTTATAAAAGCAGGGAAAAAATGTATGAATTATATCAGGAAAAAACATTTAACCATGATGAAGCTTTTCAAGATTTTGTTAAAAATTATTCAAAAACTTTTAAAAGAGCCTGTTCCTCAGCAAAAGCCATACACATTAAAAATAAAATAAAATCTTCTGGCAATAAAATCAAAACAACTTGGGGAATTATAAATTCTGAAACTGGAAGAACCAAAGTACAGAATCGCGATTTCCATCTTAAAATTAACGATGAAGATATAAAGGCGGACTTGGAGGTAGCAACTGAGTTTGAGAATTTTTTTACTAATATTCCAATAATGACAACAAAAACTTTGTCTTCTTCCTCCACTTCTGCTTATGCCATACTAAAAGAGTGTGTTCCAGAATGTGACAATCACTTTGAATATACATTTGTGACTGCTAAAGACATTATAGAATCTTTTAAGGATCTTGATGTAAAAAAAACTGCCGATCATTGGGGTTTGTCAGTATACACTGTAGCTTCAATAATAGATGTTATCGCACCTTTCTTAGCAATTGTTTTTAATTCTTGTGTCACATCTGGTGTATTTCCTGATTTGATGAAACTAAGCAAAGTAATTCCACTGTTCAAATCTGGTAGTACAACTGATCCCACGAATTTTCGGCCAATATCGATATTACCAACTTTGAGCAAAATTTTTGAAAAATTAATTTTGAAACAGTTGTTGAGGCACAATTTATTGCACGTGAAACAATTTGGTTTTACAAAGGGTCGTTCAACTACAGATGCGGGCGTGGCGTTGCTAAAGAACATATTTGGGGCCTGGGAGGAATCGCAAGATGCTCTTGGTATTTTTTGTGATTTGTCCAAGGCCTTTGATTGCGTACATCATGATACTCTTGTCAGGAAATTGTACCATTATGGTTTGAGGGACAGAGCTCTCGACCTTCTGACTTCTTATCTGAATAATCGAATTCAGAGGGTTGATGTTAATGGCAAGAGATCTTCAGGATCTGTGGTCACCATGGGCGTTCCGCAGGGCTCAATTCTAGGTCCATTCTTGTTTTTAATTTATATTAATGACTTACCTCATCATGGGATAAGGGCAGGAGAATGATGATGACTTACCTCATCACGTGAGGGATAATCATAACATAGTATTGTTCGCGGATGACACTTCTCTTATTTTTAAAGTCAAGCGTCAGCTAACAAATTTTGACGAAGTTAACAATGCACTCTCTAAAGTTGTCCATTGGTTTAATGTAAATAACCTCCTTTTAAATGAAAAAAAAACTAAAGTCATTACATTTTCTACGCCAAATGTCAGGCAGCTAAGTACCAATGTTCAACTGAATGGAGTGGAGTTGATCCCTGTCGAGTCGACAGTTTTTCTTGGATTAACTATTGACGCCAAGTTACAATGGGGTCCTCACATTGAGAAGCTGTCGGGTAGACTCAGTTCTGCCGCCTTTGCTGTTAAGAAAATTAGACAGATATCTGATGTGGATACAGCCAGAATTGTTTATTTTAGTTATTTTCATAGTCTTATGACTTATGGGATTCTTCTCTGGGGAACTTGTGCGGACATCAATACCATCTTTGTTTTACAGAAGAGGGCTGTTCGAGCCATTTATAACCTTGGTCCTAGAGAATCTCTTAGAGAAAAGTTCAAAGAGGTGAACATTCTGACTGTAGCTTCACAATATATATTTGAAAATCTTATGTATGTTCATAAAAATATCTCGAATTTTAAGAAGATAAGCGATATTCATAATATAAATACCAGGAACAAACACAATCTTGCTTTACATCACACTCGTCTCCACAGAGTAGGCAACTCGTTCATGGGTCAATGTATACACTTTTACAACAAGCTTCCCATGGACGTTCGAAACTTACCCATTAAACGATTTAAGAACCATATAAAGGCCAAACTTTGCAAAAAGGGGTATTATAAAATCACAGATTATATAGAAGACAAAAAAGCTTGGGACTGAGCTGCTCGCTCTGTTAAGCATTGTTAATTGTTATTAAGCAATATGCGTAATTATAAGGTAAATTATTGTAAACATTTTCATTTTTAATGTCTGGACTTGAAAAAAGACGATGATCCCTGAGTTTGTTTCGGCTATTTCTTCTCAGAGGTAGTCAGTTAGGAAATGCCGGCTTCATCTAGTTAAAAAAATAAAATAAAAAATAAACATGACGTGTAAAAGTGATCAGTGATCCTACTTGCTTAATAAACGATTTCATTTCATTATGATAATGATTTTGTTTGTGCACAAGTGTATCGATAGACAACTTTGGATTCCGTGGGAGAGGCTTGCAAAGAGACTAATTATGGTGACCTAAATTTGGTTAAAGCGTGTCGGTGTTCTATAGGATGCATTTTGGAGTGTGCGAGGGAATTGCATGACTTAAGTAACTCCCCCATCTCCGTTCCATCATCAGACGACCCGTCGTCGTACGGCCAGTATCCACCCTTACCTTGTTGACACCACTACGATCCGGACGAAGCGTTTCGCCTCCTCTTTTATACCGCGTACATCGAGGGACTGGAACAATTTGCCAGCGGCGGTATTTCCAACGGACTACAATTTAGGTATGTGTCTTCAAGGCTTGAGTGAATAGGCTCTTAATAAACTAGCGAGCTTTACCATCAACGATTGCATCACTGCTTACCATCAGGCGGGATTGCGGTCAAGCACTTGTTAATAATTAAAAAAAAAAAGACAGAACATACCTCAATAGATATGTGTATTAAATAATATAATCTTGATAGATTTTCAAATTAGACATCATGGCGGTACCTACTGACATCAGAGGGTCTTGGTCGTCGTCCTGCTAGTCCGGGGATACCGCACGTTCTCTACTGCGGTAAGGACCAGGCCCGGCTCGACGGCACGCTGTGTTTCACGCGCACCTCAAACTGATGTCAGTACATCGTGGTTGTGGTGACGGCGTCCACGAGGACCGATGCCTGCCAGGGCCGCGGCTTGTTCGAAATGAAGGAACAGGGGGGGGCAGGTCATTTGATGATTTCCGTTAGTGAGAAAAGGTACCTACCTACTGACATACAATCGGAGAAACGATTGGATCATTTTCATTTCGTCATAGATATTCCAATCATCATAATCATTATTATTCTGCTGTTAAAAAGGTAAAGTGCTATTAATCTTGTATAGCTCCATCTTTGAATGACACCCGAACAATGATGGTTTCAACACGCGATACTAACCACAATGTAATAACAAAAACAGTACAGTAGTTTTAGTTAATGTTATATTATATGTATTTATAGTATTACGAATGGACCTTATGTCGATGGCATAAGGTTCAATATCGCGTGACATGCAGTGTATAACTTTTAAGCACTAGATCCCCAGATCTAGACATTTTCTAGGTACAATATAAAAACGCATTGCTAGACTTAGGATGGCCTATCTAATGGTACAGGTCTCAACAATTTTGTCAACAAAGTGTCGACATCGAAATTTCCAGAAACCCGTTTCCCGGAATTACCGTAGGTATTTATTGAATGTCCCTGAAGTTATGCGGTATTATTATTACGTCTAGAGGAATCTGGAATGTTTGATCAGCTGACCCGTGACGTGCCGTGACGCCGGCGCCGAGTCAGTCTGCACTCGACTAGCGATACGAAAACAGTGACAGATAAGAAGCGATCTTTGAGAATACCTACTGCGACAACTGTAACGAGAACTTCAAGTACTTACTACGCGAAATATCATCTGATAGTGTTATTGTGTGTTTACGACACGGACTTCGTGGACGTAAGTGAAGACTTCGGTGCAACGTCAGCGACATTCTACTTGTCATTGCCTACAATAGACTGTACCTTCGTTGCCAATAAACTTCGCAACCCTTAACCGGCGATTTAGTACCCCTAGCCCGTAACAATTGGTGTCAGAAGCGGCATGCCGGTCACGCCAAGGGAAGACGAAAGGGTTCGCACGCGACGACAAGCGGCGATGGATTTGGCCGTCAAGAGAAAGAATCGGTTGGTGTCCCTGCACCCGGAGTAGATGCGGCCGCCGTAACACCGACGAATGTGAGTGCGCCTACTACAACCACTATTCCCGGAGCCAGCGGATCCGATTTTTCGGCGTTACTGGCTCACTTGACGGTGCAAATAAAGCTGACTATAGAACAATCCCAGGCAGCAACCCAGGCACAGATTAAAAGTATAGCAGAATCCTAGGCAGAAACCCAGGCACAAATGAAACAATCCCAGGCAGAAACCCAGGCAAAGATAGATAAATCCCAGGCAGTTGCAGGCAAATTCTAGCAGAATCCCAGGCAGAAACCCAGGCACAAATCAGAAGTGTAGCAGAATCCCAGGCAAAATCCCAACAGCTAGTATCAGAACTAAATGAAAAGTGAAATAAAACAAAAGAAGAGATCAATGAGCTGAGAATAAAAACAAGTCAACAAGATGCGCGTATTGGGAAATTAGACAGTACCATCATGGAGTTTGGGAAAGAAATAGAACTGCTTCAGGAAAAAGTACAAAAAGGAGGAATCAAAGGTGTGATACCTGTACCCAGTGCTTTGCCGACGTTCCATGTACCTCATTTTGACGGAACAACGTCATGGGTGGCCTTCCGCCTTCAATTCGAAAAGGTCGCAAAAGGCAACAACTGGGACGACGATCAAGCGGTAACCGCTCTTACGCTTGCTCTGCGTGGTGATGCGGTACAAATCCTCGAGAACATTTCCGGCGATTGCAATACCCTAGCCTGTTTGCTAGAAGCGTTGGAGTCTAGATACGGGGAGAAACACCTCAAACATGTCTACAGGGCTCAACTCCGCGACCGCACACAGAAGAGCAGTGAGGGTTTGCAACAATGGACAACGGAAATAGAACGTGTTGTTCGGTGGGCGTATGCATCAACACCGGGATTAATTGATGCTACTACGGTGCAAGCTTTTACCGATGGAATCCGAGATACGGAAGTCAGGGCTGCAGTTCGTCTGGGCCACCATCAGACTCTGAAGGCAGCCTTGACACACGCTCTGGAGGTGGAAGCAGTACGTCAAGATGGCCGACAACACTACCGCATTCGTGAGGTAACCCCAATAATAAAAACTCGGCAAGGACCAACCTGCTATGAGTGCGGCGAAAAGGGGCATATTCGGATCAATTGTCCCAGGAAGTCTAAAGGAAGAAGTACTTCTGGGACACAGGTGGAAGCTGAAGATTTAAACTAGGAGCAGCCAGGGCTATGGGGCGAGTACTGGCTGGTCGTCACGAAGCCCCCATTATAACAGTATCACAAGTGGGTGACGGAAACAGTCTTATTATAGAAGGAGAACTGAATGGTAAATCATGCAGTTTCACATTGGATACTGGTGCATCAAGAACTGTTGCACGACCGGAGCTATTTCCTCGCACCATTGCATGGAAAAGAGGATCTTAACAATGCCGATTACAAACCGCCACCGGCCAACCAGTACTCGTCCTTGGTGAAACGAACGTGACCTTGAAAATGGGTGATAAGACATTTACGCACCCCGTTTTAGAAGCGAATATTACAGATGATTGCATAATAGGACTGGACTTTTTGAAGAAACAGCAGTGCGCCCTTAATGTAGCAAAAGGAGTATTGAGTTTCCCAGAACAAGAAGTATTTCTTCAAGGTGGAAAACAAGGGTCAGTGTACTGTTTAAGGAGAACGGTATTACCACCAAGATCAGAAACCTTAGTAGATATTAGACTATCACCAATAGGATGCCGTAAACGTTGCATTATAATAGAAGATTCTGGAGATTACCCAGACTGGATAACAGCAAGGACACTGATGATGATTTCCGATAAACTAAAAGTGCGCATTATCAATGTTAGTAACAAAGAAATAATTCTTGAAAAGAATTGCATCGTGGGTGTGTGCGACCATGTAGCATCGTTGAGAAAAACAGAGGCGCACGAAAAGGACCGTGAGAAGAAGTGGCAGGAACATGTATCGACACTACTCGAAAATTGTAAAGGGCAATTTAAACAAGTTCGAAAGTCACAAAGTTAAGCAACTGTTGCATAACTTCCATGACATCTTCTCTAAGACCGACAGTGACGTGGGAAGGACCGGGCTCGTCAAACACCATATAGATACGGGCGATACACAGCCGATAAGACAGAGACCACGTCGTATCCCCTTTGCAAGAGAACAGGAAGTGTCGGAAATGTTAAGAGATATGGAGAAAAATCGGATTATCGAAGCGTCTACCAGCCCTTGGTCATCTCCAGTTGTCCTAGTCAAGAAAAAGGATGGCAGTAGAGGGTTTTGCGTTGACTACAGGATGCTGAATGATGCCACGAAAAAGGATAGTTATCTTCTGCCACGTATAGATGACACCTTGGACTTGCTAAGTGGCATGTAATGGTTCTCCACAGTTGACCTCAAAAGTGAATACTGGCAGGTGGAGATCTGTCAGCAGGATAAAGAAAAGACCGCTTTCACCACTGGTCCTGGAAACGGTCTCTGGCAATTCAATGTCATGCCTTTTGGACTGTGCAATGCTCCAGCTACATTCGAGCGCCTAATGGACCGCATCTTGGTGGGGTTGCTTGGTGATGCATGCCTGGTCTATTTGGATGACATCATCATTATGGGACGAAACTTCGCAGAGCACCTACGAAATTTGGAGAAAGTGTTCCAGAAACTGCGTGAAGCGAATTTAAAACTCAGTCCTAGTAAGTGTACACTATTCCAGAAAGAGGTTGGATACTTGGGACACATTATTTCGGCGCAAGGAATTCAAACAGACCCTGAAAAAATAAAAGCCGTGTCGAAGTGGCCTACGTCTCGTAATAAAATTGAGGTACGCTCTTTCTTGGGTCTGTGTGCATATTACCGTCGGTTTGTGAAGAACTTCTCCGAGTTAGCGAAACCGTTGCATCGTTTAACAAAGGAAAAGTGTCAATTTGAATGGAACTCTGACTGCGAACAGGCATTTGCGCTACTGAAAACTCACTTGTGTCAGGCTTGTATTAGGTTACCCTAGTAGGGAAGGCCGATTTTTGGTAGACACAGATGCCAGCAATGTTGGTATTGGAGGAGTTCTCTCTCAAACACAAGGAGATAAGCAGGTCGTTATCGCATATTTCAGCAAATGCCTTTCCAAGCCAGAAAGAAATTACTGTGTTACCCGCCGAGAACTTCTAGCCGTTGTTAAGACCTTACAACATTTCAAGAAATATTTGATTGGGAGACAGTTTACACTTCGTACCGATCACGCTGCCTTACAGTGGCTCCTTCAGTTCAAAGACCCAGGACTGGTTAGAGCAGCTGCAAGAATTTGACTTTGTCACTGAACATGGAAAAGGCAAGTCACACAATAATGCTGATGCTTTGTCTAGACGACCTTGCGAAGAATCTTGCCGACATTGTGCCAAACAGGAAAAGAAAGAGAACGTAAGGATTGTCCAGGTGAACGGTTTGGACGAAGACTGGGATAATCAATCATTGGAAGACGCACAAAAGGAAGATAGTGACTTGAAGACCGTAATCGAATGGAAGAAACGTGGCCAAAGACCCACTTGGAGTGGAATATCAGCGCTTAGCCCAACAGCAAAAGGTTACTGGGCTCAATGGGACAGCCTGATAATTGATAATGGAGTTCTCAAGAGGAAATGGGAATCACCAAGTGGACAGGAGGTCACCTTACAGATAGTTGTTCCCGGTGATAAAGTCGCATCAGTGCTACGACAGGTGCACGACGGAGTATCCGGAGGACAGATGTCCTCCGGATACTCCTCGATAGGAGTAAAGAAAACCCTGGAGAAGGTGAGAAAAAGATTCTATTGGGTGCATTGCCGCGAAGACGTTGAGGACTGGTGTAGAAAATGTGTAGCTTGCTCCTCAGTAAAGGGACCGCAAACGAGAGCCAGAGGTCGGCTGAAAGTGTACAATGTTGGTGCACCATGGGAAAGAGTTGCTGTCGATATAGCTGGGCCATTCCCTGTTACTGAAGAAGGGAATAGGTATATCATCGTCCTGCAAGACTATTTCAGCAAATGGCCAGTAGCTTTTGCAGTACCTAACCAAGAAGCTCATACAGTCGCCAAAAAGCTAGTTCACGAGGTGTTCTGTCGATTTGGCGTTCCCTTGGAGTTACACTCTGACCAGGGTAGAAACTTTGAGTCTTCGCTATTTATTTATTAAAACTTCATGCACAATGAAAAAAATTGCACAATGGCGGACTTAATGCCTTAGGCATTTTCTACCAGTCACACTATTTCAAGAGGTTTGCCAACTGCTCGGGGTACTTAAGACTCGTACAACACCATATCACCCTCAGTCAGATGGAATGGTCGAAAGATTCAACCAGACGCTAGAGAATCATTTCCAAACCAAAGTAGTGGAAGAACACCAGAGGGATTGGGACCAATACATTCCACTCTTCTTAATGTCATACCGCTCTGCAACACATGATAGCACAAATTGCACACCGGCGAAAGTAAACTTCGGCCGAGAAATTAGACTACCCATAGGTGCACTAACCGGAACACCCCCCGATACTCCCATCCTAGCCGTCGACTATGTGGCCGACCTACGGCGTAAACTAGATGGAATACATGAGCTAAAACCCGCGCAGATAAAGAAATGATCTGTAAATGGCGTCTGGTAGCATGCGTTCTCACTCACTCTCTATCGCTGTCTATACTCACACAGTGAAGTAAGCGCTGCAAAAAAAAATATCGATCAGGAATTCAGGATTCGCTTTCCAAACTACTGAAGCTACTTTGACGCACTCCAAGTTATCGTTAATTTCTGTTATTTTGTTGTTTTTGTTAATATTGTTGTTTTTGTTGAGTCTGAACAATTAAACTCAACAAAAACAACAATAAAAACAAACACACAACAAACAAGTAAAATGTCATATTTACGTTGTAAATAACAATATTTACAATGTAAATTTGACATTTTACTATCTTAGCTTTTGATTTGTGATTGGACAATGGCATGTTTTGTCAACCGTACCATAAGCATCCGCCGCCATTTTCAGATCTTTTCTTTATCTGCGCGGGTTATAGTGAGAGAGAGCGGTCTCAAAACCAGCGAGAAAATGAAGATCGGATACGACCGCAAAGCTAACGTACCCGAATTTCAAGAGGGAACTTTGGTATGGTTAAATAATCCCATATGGAGAAAAGGAAAGAGTCCGAAATTTCAAGTCAAATGGGAGGGTCCGTACACGATAGTAACCAGGATAAACGATGTCACCTACCGGATAAAAATAAAAAAATAAAATAAAAAAAGGATAAAATGATAAAATAAAGAAAGGACCTAGAGGGAAGCTGAAGATCGTACACGTAGACCGCCCAGCTCGCTATTATGGATCAAATCATGCTCGGGACGAGCATGACTAAGAAGGGGGCAATGTTACGAATGGACCTTATGTCGATGGCATAAGGTTCAATATCGCGTGACATGCAGTGTATAACTTTTAAGCCCTAGATCCCCAGATCTAGACATTTTCTAGGTGCAATATAAAAAGGCATTGCTAGACTTAAGATGGCCTATCTAATGGTACAGGTCTCAACAATTTTGTCAACAAAGTGTCGACATCGAAATTTCCAGAAACCCGTTTCCGGGAATTACCGTAGGTACTTATTGAATGTCCTTGAAGTTATGCGGTATTATTATTACGTCTAGAGGAATCTGGAATGTTCGATCAGCTGACCTATATATAGCGCCGTGACGCCGGCGCCGAGTCAGTCTGCACTCGACTAGCGATACGAAAACAGCGACAGATAAGAAGCGATCTTTGAGAATACCTACTGCGACAACTGTAACGAGAACTTCAAGTACTACGCGAGTCGCGAAGTATCATCTGATAGTGTTATTGTGTGTTTGCGACACGGACTTCGTGGACGTAAGTGAAGACTTCGGTGCAACGTCAGCGACATTCTACTTGTCATTGCCTACAATCGACTGTACCTTCGTTGCCAATAAACTTCGCAACCCTTATCCGGCGTTTTAGTACCCCTAGCCCGTAACAGTATTTTAAGTTTTTATGTTAATATAGTATTTTATATGTTTATACTAGCTTTCCGCCCGCGGCTTCGCCCGCGTGGAGTTCGGTTATATCGCGCTTTTTAGGTTTCCCTCGGGAACATCAAATTTTTCCGGGATAAAAGGTAGCCTATGTTCTTTCTCGGGGTCTAAAGATTATCTGTGCCAAATTTCTTCAAAATCGGTTGAGAGGTTTAAGCGGGAAAGCGTAACAGACAGACAGACAGACAGACAGACAGACAGACAGACAGACAGACAGACAGAGTTACTTTCGCATTTATAATATTAGTATGGATGGGCCTTGATGCCTGAAATAAATGGATAAATAAAATAAAAAAATAATTCTATAGGTAATTTAATGTTGACAAGTAATTGATTCATCATTTTCCATCTTTACCTACGCAGACGATACCGCTTTAATATTCCACGGGTGTTCCTGGGATTCGACATTTACATGTGCACAGATAAGACTCAACACTGTCACTGACTGGTTGTCTCACAACCTACTTACTCTTAATGTGGATAAATCAAAGTATCTTGCCTTTTCTCTGTCAAAAGGTGGAAAACCTACAACATCCCAGTTTTCATTAATTGCACATTCTTGTAATAAATCTCCTCAAACACCATGTGGCTGTCCTCTCCTGGGTCGTACAGATGTTGTGAGGTATTTAGGTGTTCAAATAGATGACTCTTTATCATTCTATAACCATATAGACGTACTTACCTCTCGACTGCGCAAGCTGATATTTATTTTTAAGAATCTCCGGCATGTGGCTGACACTCAAGTACTTAGACAAGTTTATTTAGCTCTGTGTCAATCAATTGCACAGTACTGTATAGTTGTCTGGGGCGGAGCAGCAAAAACGCATTTGTTGAAACTGGAACGAGCCCAAAGAGCGATCCTTAAAGTGGGTTGGTCCCTTCCTTATCGATTCCCTACCACGGAACTTTATAATACCTGTAAGGTCCTCTCTATCCGGAAATTGTTTATTCTAGATTTAATTCTCTCTACCCACTCCCGCAATTCCTATAATCCCGAAAAGTTCCAATCCCTGAGGCGGAAACATAATGTTCATCCATCCCTGTCCATTCAAAGCTAGCTGAGCGATCTTTTTACTTCCTTGGTCCTTACGTGTACAACAAACTTTATAAAATCTTAAATTTGTACTCTATGGTTAAACATAAATGCAAAACTACTGTAAGGAACTGGCTACTGGACATTGACTATGAAAGTACGGAAAGCATTATCCAAACCACTCAATATTAATCATAATTTTTCACACTGAATCCACATGCATTCACACAACACCCTTACACCTTCATACACTATACACTTTCTTACAATTACATCACCACACATTACACTTGTCGAGTGCACCCTTTATTTCTAGATTTACCTCTCTGTTGAAAATGTTTTTCAAACTAATAGTGATATATACATAAAATTATTCTCGATGCCGTTTCAAATGATAAATGTTTAAAGGGGTGTGAGCCTGGAGATCTGTATCACAGGTTCCGAACCTAGTTCAGACTCCAGCTCTCACAAAGGTTCGAGAATACGGCAAAATTGTATTTACACACTATTGTAACAATGTACCTTTATTTATTATAACCGTTTATTTATATTACTAGCTCAGGCAACGACTTCGTTCGCGTGGAGTTAGTTATTTGAACATGTTATGCTCCGCTCCTATTAGTCGTAGCTTGATTTTATATAGCCTAAAACCTTCCTGGATTATTGGGCTATCCAACACAAATGAATTCAGCGCGTTCAAACAAACTCTTCAGCTAGCTAGATTAAGTCACCATCGCCCATTTTTTTTTCCGATTATGTCTATGTGGGGGTCAGCTTCTAGTTGAACCGGACTCAACTGTATACTAGTATTTTATGTAGCATGATTGCTGATCTGACCTCCCAGTTACAGGATAAAACGATAACCCTTGGTAAGACTGATGGTAAACGGACTTCTGACGACTTGTAAACGACTGTCTGATCTACGAAAGACAGTCGGGATCAACGGTTTAACGTGCTTCCCGAGGCACGAAGGGGTCTTGATAATGAAGTAAAGATGTTATGCATCCACAGACCAACCGCGGCAAGCTTAGCTTAACCTGATCGCTCAACCCGGGTGTCTGTTATTATTGAGTTTTATTATAATTATATTACATTTTTTCTTTGATGCTTATCATAAAAATAATATGCACACAACCTTTAAATACCTACTGTATGTTGATACTGGTTTAACTGAATAAATAAAAATATTTATATCAAAATATGTATACTTTAATCCAAGGCACAAAACAATAGGAGAAAGGAAACTCTCCTTATATATGAACGCACCGTAATTTGACAGCAGGTTGGCTAGCTTGAGAGTTGACATTTTATTTTTTGTTCACTTCTTTCCGTACTTCTGAACGGAAAAGGCAGAGGAATGATACGCCATACAGCCTGGACAAGTTTATCCTTTTCCATTTTTCTTGAAAAAGTTTATCCTTTTCTATTTTTCTCCTTTCCCTTTATATATCTTCTATAGTGTTTTTGATGTAGTTAAACAGGAGTTGACATAAATTGCAAGGCCAGTGCCGTGCGTAGAACCAATGTTCGAAATGGGTTTTTGACTCTTTTTAAAAATATCGACAAGTTAAATATTTATTAATCAATAATATGAAAACTACATTTGTTGTTCAATAGAACACGTTTCTTTTTTAAACTTCAACTTATAAACATAATATTGTTCTACTTTAAATGCGACTTCATTAACACATTTTGTTCGATAACTGTATAAAAAATAACTTACCACTAGTTCCAATATTTTCAATTTCAAGCATCCTCAAATATTACACTTGGCACATCACTACAAACGTCAAAAATTTTTACACAGGTTTCGTTTCTTTCTTTCTCAATCGAACATCCACTAAAAGTTTTTGTTCATGTTCGTGTTAAGTTGCGCTGTTTATCTTGCGGATCAGCTAACATTCCGTCCAAGCATTGATTACGGCACTGATAAATATTAACAATGAGGTGAGTATTTACATGTTTAACGGCCATCAGCTGTAATTCGGTTGACGGGCGTGGAAGCACTGAGTAACACTGCCAACATGCAAATAATGAGTGATGAAAACAGTGTTGATGGGCTCCGGTGGTAATTCCGCAGATAATATCCCATGAGCGTGCAGCAAGCAGTCATAAGGAGCTGGTGCGGCGCAGCGGCGCTGCGGCGACATGACTCGTCCGGGACCTCCCAATGAGAACCTGCCTACGGTGAGCGATATCATCATAATTATCACAAAGATTTTTTTACCTATCATTAATTCAGGAGGGACAAATTTTTTTTTGGGCTAAATATTTGGCTTGGTATTTAATATCTCCCACATTATTTTCTGTATGTACTCTTAGCCAAAGACAGCCTTAACAGATCTAGACTGCTCACATGACTAAGTAAGTAGCGGAGCTGATATAAATAAATTATTTCTAGGATTTTTTTAAATTACTGAAAGATTAAAAGGGATTTACTTTTTTGGTAAAATAATGGAGATTATTGTTTATAAATTAATGGAAATTCTTGTTGATAAATTATATTGTATTTGGAGGCAATATTTGGGAGCAAGTCTGTTAGTGTATTTTCTGTTCAGTCAAGCAGGTGAAGGCAAAGAACTTGTTGTTCAAGCTGCCCTAGTTTACTTAACTTGAAACAAAACATTGTAAAACAATGTACAATTAATAACGTACATAATTAATAAAAAGTTAAAAGCCTTTTTCAAAGGAGAAGAACTTATCATGAATGATATGGATCCTAATACTCATAAGCTGATTGTGATGATGCATTATATTAATAAAAACAAGACAAGTTGTGAAATGCTTTCCAATTAGGATATACTCTTTTTGCTAATGTCCAAGTGAATTGTAGGCTTCCCGTTATTAATTAATTTATTTGTATTGTCATATAAAGACAATTTCCTGTTACGATAAAAATAAATGATCACCATACATCCTAATAGAAAATATAGGAAACTATTATTGCACTTTTTTGTGATATTTGTGCTAATGTAATGTAAACAATGTGAAATATCCATGTGCATAGTGAAGTAAAGAATAAAACTACAATATAGACAGTGAGAACAATCAATAAGTTGATAATTTACTATAATTGCATGCTATCTAGCTTATCAGTGGTGGCAAACAAGATAACACAGGACCTATCTTGCAAATTTTGACAGTAAATTATATCACATGTTGTGAATAATGAGTAATTGAACTATGTATTTATTTTCTGAATATAATAAGAAGCTAAATGATGCCAAGCCTTGTGTCAAATGCAACACAAAAGAGATTTCTTTTAGTGTGTAAACATGGTAGAAACTTGAAATAAGTGTTAAGTAAATAATAATAATAAGTGATTGATGGTAGGCCATAACATTGGCTGCCAGAAAAATTACCACCCACCAGACAAAGTCTTGCCGCCAAGAGATTCGTCATGGTCAGGCATGCTGTCTGGTGAAGCTGTACGGAGGACGGGTCTGAGCAGTTGTGTTACGTTGTGTGCCGGGTACGATACGCCAAATGTTGTTGTGTCGGGAGTTTGGTTGTGGAGGGTCTTCAGATCAATCTCCCTCTGACGCAGCATCATTGATCATGTTGTTGGGTTTAACATTGAGTCACCTTGCTAAACTGCTGTCTTCCTTCCTATTCACTCAGTTTTTTTTAGTGAATAGGCTCTTAATGAACTAGCGCGCTTTACTATCAACGATTGCATCACTGCTTACCATCAGATGGGATTGCTGTCAAGCAATACTTTATAATTATTAAAAAAAAAACAATAGTGGCATTGTGTTATGTCCACTAACTACTAGTTATCATTATGTATGATAGCTTGTACCCTAATTTAGTACTGTACAATGGACAGTCACTGCCCTTTAGTTTAGCCGGTGTGACTTCAAACAATTACAATTATCATATGATTAATTTGTTTATGTATGGAAGTTAATGATCATTTGTTTTAGGATCACCCACATATAAATATGATGGTTAACAAATAATATTGGAGTGTTACCAGTAGTAGACTATCTACTAGCTTCCAGACAGGTTGTCAATATTAACATGTAGTGAGTAGTTCCTTAGCCAAACGGTTACTTGGATCAGGAGCAACATTATGTTGACAAGATAGTGCAATAGGTGTTTTGTTTGAGCATATACAGGAAATACCAACTTAGTTCCATTTTCATATAGTCACGGGTGAATTACAGAATGATTATACTATTAACATGATTGTTGAGACTGGAATAGTGTGAATCTGTGTTAATCTTTCAGCCAAAATAATTATAAATAGTTTTATAATTATAATGTGTCATTAGAATGACAATAATTTGTATAAATGCTTTAAAATTACTTCAATCAAGCCATAAATTTCATTTTTATTTTACAACATTTATATGGAAATTTTCTCAATTTATATTGTGCATTTTTATTACAATTTGATATAAATATTTGTGTAATTAATTAACTTGACTAATTCCGAGTGAAGCTTGTTGTGAGGGCACTATCTTCTACTTGGGTACTTTGCTAAATGCTAAAAGGATCTTTGTCTACAAAAATAGTAAGTTTTAATTGGTAAAGTCAACCGTAATAGCCTACATTCTATCAAATGCAACATGAGGCAATTGAGATCAATTGAGTGATACCTCCGTACAGTAGTTGAAAGTGTCAGTCGTTGCAAGTTATGTTGTAATATGTGCAGTTAAGTTGATCGTGAGTTTGTTTGCAGCGCGGCCGGTAGATGCGTTTGAAGTATGTCCTTATTCAAAGACAGTGACAGTGTTAGTGTGTTATTATTTTATTTTTTATATGTTTTGGGCTGGTTTTTTTGTTGACATGTCACTCTTTGTGCGAAGTAACAAAAGTTAACAATTGTTTATATCTGTGTATAATTTGCAGCTCTTTATTAAGTTTTAACTGGTTTGGTGATATTATGACACTGTTACCAGAAAATCAGTCCTCCATTAGCCCAGTTTAGTGATATATGTCAGAACTATACATATTATTATAAAAACTGAATATTTTTGCATTCTAAACATTAATAAATGTAACCGAAACCTTTGGGATTCATCACCTTTTAGATTTCATCCCTTGATGTAATTAGTTGATCAATCCTACAGTATGCTAGTCTGTAGACACTTGTAGCTCAACCTTGGCTTGTGAGTGTGTTCCTATCAGCCCCCTAATCGGCGAATACATTTTTGTCAAATGATTGCGACTAGTTGGGATCATTTGGACCGAACCGACCAATGAGCGGCCCGAACGATACCAACTGATCCCAACTAGTCGCAATCATTTGACAAAAATGTGTTCGCCGATTAGAGGGCAGTTCTAAACTAGTTTTTCTGTCCGCCTTCCCCCATCACAGCTTCAATAACAATATCACTTACTAATTATTCAACCTCTGCAGATCAAGCTGGTAGTGGTCGGAGATGGCGGCGTGGGCAAGAGCGCGATCACCATCCAATTCTTCCAGAAGCTGTTCGTGACAGACTACGACCCCACGATCGAGGACTCGTACATCCAGCACACGGAGGTGGACGGACAGTGGTGCATTCTGGATGGTGAGTAATCATTTCATATACAGAAGGGTTTATGGATTGGTCAGGAATAGTAGCGATAACCGTTTGAATTTTAAGACTAATAAATTGATGAAAGATTTGTAGGCGTCAGTAGATTTTTCGATGGCATTCTGTTTGTCTGTTGTGAAAGATGGCATTCCATAATTTGCTTGCTTTTTTATAATTATAAACATGTGCTTGACCGCACTCCCGCCTGATGGTAAGCAGTGATGCATGATGAGCCTATTCCGTCTAGCCTTGAAGACACTTAAATTGTAGTTAAATGATTATGCGATCACTGAAGTAGTATTGTTTTCTTTACATTCAAACCAAGAAACTATCTTTATGGGTGGCTGGCACAGTGGCTAAGCGACATTGCTGTACTTCGTGTCGCGGGTTCGATTTACGCACGAAAAAAAGACGTGTGGCACTCGGGGACTGCCGCGGTAAAGCTATTGCATATCATTTTTAGGGTTACTAAAAAAAAAAAACGGAACACTTATAGATTCGTCATGTCTGTCCGTCCGTCCGTATGTCACAGCCATATTTTTCCGAAACTATAAGAGCTATACTGTTGAAACTTGGTAGGTAGATGTATTCTGTGAACCGCATTAAGATTTTGATGCAAAAATAAAAAAAGTAATAATAAATTTTGGGGGCTCCCCGTAGTTAGAACTTTAACTCAATTTTTTTTTTTCATTAAACACATACGTGTGGGGAGATACCCCACACGTATGTATTTAATGTAAAAATAAAAAAATTGAGTTGGACTATATGGAATTAGGGGCTCCCCATACTTAGAACGAAACTCATTTTTTTTTTATCAAACATATACGTGTGTATCTATAGATAGGTCTTCAAAAATAATATCGAGGTTTCTAAAATATTTTTTTTCTAAACCGAATAGTTTGCGTGACAGACAAAAAAGTTGTCCCCCCCCCCCCCACCTCTAACTTCTAAAATAAGAAAATCAAAAATCTAAAAAAGACATATGATGTACATTACTATAAAAACTACCAACGAAAATTGTTTTGAACTAGCTCTAGTAAGTGGTTTTTTTTATACCTCGTAAATCGTAAACCGCTTATTACCGCGTAATCTTTCATACAAATAACTTAAATCCTTTAATTTCATTTCAAAAAAAGACGTATTACGTATTTTAACGAAGATGTATTTTGTATGCATTACTATAAAAACTACCAACGAAAATTGTTTTGAACGAGATCTAGTAACTAGTTTTTTTTTAATACCTTGTAAATCGTAAACCGCTTATTACCGCGTAATCTTTCATACGAATAACTTAAATCCTTTAATTTCATAAATCAATGGTACGGAACCCTTTGTGCATGAGTCCGACACGCACTTGGCCGGTTTTTTTTTATCAATTTATGCAATTATAATTATTTATTTTATGCAGATATTTTTAAATGCAGTATTTTATTTCCTTTGTTTTTTATATATTAATTCAAATTATTTTCTTTTTTGTAATTTATTTATTTACTAGCTGCGCCGCGCGGTTTCATCCGCGTAGGTGTGGATATGTTTCTTTAATGCTCCGCTCCTATTGGTCGCAGCGTGATGTTATATAGCCTAAAGCCTTCGTGAAAGAATGGACTATCCAACCCAAAAAGAATTTTTCAAATCGGACCAGTAGTTCCTGAGATTCTTCCTCAGCCTATAGATGTCCACTGCTGGACAAAGGCCTCCCCCAAGGCTTTCCACGATGACCGGTCTTGTGCTGCCCGCATCCATCGGCTTCCCGCGACTTTCACCAGGTCATCGGTCCACCTTGTTGGGGGCCTCCCTACGCTGCGTCTTCCAGTACGTGGCCGCCACTCCAGAACCTTACTGCCCCATCGGCCATCGGTTCTACGAGCAATGTGCCTGCCCACTGCCACTTAAGTTTAGCGACTCGCAGAGCTATGTCGGTGACTTTGGTTCTTCTGCGGATCTCCTCATTTCTGATTCGATCACGCAGAGAAACTCCTAGCATAGCTCTTTCCATTGCCCTTTGTGTGACTCTGAGCCTTCGTATGAGACCCATTGTGAGCGACCACGTTTCAGTTCCGTAAGTCATCACTGGCAACACACACTGGTCAAAGACTTTAGTCTTGAGACACTGTGGTATCTTGGACGACGAGAAGATGTAGCGTAGCTTCCCGAACGCTGCCCAACCGAGCTGGATTCGCCGAGACACCTCTTCCTCGAAGTTGGACCTACCTAGTTGGACTTTCTGTCCAGTTTGTTCCTGAGATTAGCGCGTTCAAATAAACAAACATACAAACAAACTCTTAAGCTTTATACAGGCTGTTAGTGCCAACACAAAAGAAAACTTTTTTTTTTTAGTAAAATGTCCCTTTTATCACGACCTTATTTTCACACTAGCCGCTAGCATATGATATGTTTCGTGAGCGCTTGGGTGAACGACCGCGCCTCGCCGACTCGCGACCACGCCGACTGCGCGCGCGGCGCCACGATTTGGAAAGGACGCGAAGTCCGAAATCTGCCACCGCTCATTTGCCGTGCAAAGTGTGTCTTATGTGTGTCGTGTATGTATGTGTGTTATCTAGTGTAATATTTTGGCGTACACAAAACTACAGTGGACCGATGTAATTATGTAATTTTTAGTTATATCAATCACTCCATGCAGGGGTTTTATTTACTTTTCCACGATTTAGTCCAGTAAGGCCACGAGTTTTAATTAGTTTTTCTACGACCATTTGGTAATTTACTTAATACATAACCATAAGTCATATCTCAATAGTACTTATTCCTGCCAAGTCGTGTTACAATGACCATTTCCACACGGGTAAACCGTATTACAATAAAACTTTTTTTTTTTATTGCTATGGCATCAAAAGTCAGCATATGATTAAGCCAAATAGCGCGAGTATTTGGGTCACGAGTCACGACTAAACATCACGTGTTATTGGGCTGTATGGATATGCCTTTCATTTGAGGGATTACAACAACATTGCGGTACGCGCCGCGCTATTTTCACGCCATTCGCGACTTCTATCTGCATTTATGAATAAAATTGTTTTGAAAATGAGTGATATCAGTAATAATAGCGAAATGGACAATATCTTATTTTAATAGTTGTATCATCCAGAATGTAAATTACTATAATTCCTAATAAAGTTCAACCTTGACGGTTTTTTGTAAGTATTTATTTATTTGAAGGTCGTAGAAAAAGTTTTGTATGCCACTGTCGCAAACAGTTATTGTAATATTCGTGCTGATCTATTGTGCCACTCAGCTTTGCTTCGTGGCGCAAACTCGGTATCTATTGTGCCACTCAGCTTTGCTTCGTGGCGCAAACTCGGTATCTATTGTGCCACTCAACTTTGCTTCGTGGCACAAACTAACACTCAATAGCTATCTTTGCTTGACAGTGGCATAAATAACTATTCTAGGATGCGGTAATATGGCCGGCTTGTATCCGCGGAGCTTGTTTCTGTACACTGAAGGTAGGTGCATACTACGCTCGGTAGGTAGCGGAGTCAGGATTTAGGATTTAGGACGGGTTGTAGGACACAGGAAATTGCAAGCTCCAGCACTCATATGTACATTGACTCTTCTAAAACAAACGTTCAAACGCTTCCAGTACTGGACACGGCGGGCAGGAGGAGTTTAGCGCCATGCGTGAGCAGTACATGCGCAAGGGCGATGGTTTCCCTGTTGGTGTACTCCGTCACGGACAAGCAGAGCTACGAAAACATCCGTCATTTCCATACGCAAATTCTCAGGGTCAGGACAGGTCAGTTATCTTTGATATGACACGACACTCCTCAGGACGGTCATGTTGAGGCTTAGGCTATTCATATCTTTATTATTAATTGACCCTTTTTTTCACTTAAATGAATATAAATTTATCTCAAGTACAAATTCAGTTAATATAGAAGTGGTAAACTGTATGTGTTGACATAAAGAGGTTTATCAAAATCATAATTGCATAGTTTGAAGTCGCACGTCGGCTTTGAATTGTTCGTAGTGTAGTGATGGCAACGTCGTTCCTCAGGAGACGTACCTGATGCTCCTGGCGGCCAACAAGGTGGACCTGGTGCACGTGCGGGCGGTGAGCGAGGAGGACGGCCGCGAGCTGGCGCGCGCTCGGGGCGCCCTACGTCGAGACCAGCGCCAAGGAACCGCCGCTCAACATCGACGCCGCCTTCCACGAGGTGGGGTCTATCAACTATATCACTTGTTATTAGGATAAGTAACCTTCAGGAGGACGGTCGCGAGCTGGCGCGCCCTACGTTGAGACCAGCGCCAAGGAACCGCCGCTCAACATCGACGCCGCCTTCCACGAGGTGGGGTCTAGCAACTATATCACTTTGGCCTGTATAAGAATCTGCTCTAAGTTACCGTATAAGCCTTGCAAAGCCCCGGTGCCTCACAAGAAGTAAAGAAAATATGTCAAAAGCCGGTTACCTACAAGATTTTTAGATAATTAAAAAAACTTACCTATCGCTGCATATCGTTGCCTCGTTCCTTGTTTGTGATATGTATTTGAGTACTACGTGTCGCCCTACTATGTAATGATTAAATACACCATGATTTTTAACCGTCTTACAACGGCAGTCCACACCATGTATCCAATGATTAGATAGATAATAATAGATTTCATTAATTTAAAAATAAAAATATTGTTCATTATTATCACTCGGTTAAAAACAATAAAAAATCCTGTCGCGAGTGCGCAGGTATCAATGTAGCGGCTCGCGGTCGAGGGGCGGGCGCGGCGTCTTTGTCAGAGTTCATTCAACCAGCGCAAGATAGGTTTCTTACTATCAGTGCGTAAGTCAGTTTGTAAATTAAAATCAACTTAATTCCAATTCTCCCTTCATACTTTTACGGGCTTAGGGACCGTCAAAAACTTTTCGTGTTAAAATCGAATCAAAGTGATGTGTTAAATACCGAGTACTAAAAAGAATTCTTGCCACGCAAGAAGCGACTAGACCGCAAAACCATCAGTTCATCTCTAGTACCTACCTACCGTAGGTACTAGAGATGGACTGAGTACTCGGTTACTCGGTACTGGCGGGGTTTTCGATACTGTACTCGGCCGAATAACTCTGTATGAATGCCGAGTGTACTTACGCCTAAATTAGGGATCTTTACGTAAAGTCATTACCTCTGTCAACAATCACTGATCAGATACCGATCTGCCACGTGTTACACTTGTGTACGATGCGCCAAATGTTATTGTGTCGGTAGTCTGATCGTGGAGGGTCTCCAGATTAATCTCCTCTGGTGTAGCAGCGTTGGTCGTGTTGTTGGGTTTAACATTGCATCACCTCGCTCAACTGCCGTCTTCCTTCCTACTCACTAAGATTTTTAAGTGAATAGGCTTAATAAATTTGTGCGCTTTACCATCAACGATTGCATCACTGCTTATTTTTTTTAGCCGTTCTTCCTCCGACTCTCCCGGATTTGATTTCGAATGAGTTTTTTTTTGGCGTTCTTTTTCCGAGAGAGTCCCTGTCGACGACTGTCCCGGATTTGTAACTTCCTATCTGGCAACCCTACATCAGGCGTAGTCGTTCTAGTCAAGCACTAGTTTATAATTATTAAAAAAAGATACTACACACAGTCAATCGTTAATTAACAAAAAAATTTCAATTATTTATTTACTATGACGCGCAAGTGAAATATTTGTTTGCAAACTATCTCTGACCGCAGTCGCGACCTGTTTGTACTTGTTCCCGCGCCCGAAATGGGAATTTGATTGACCATAGTTAACTATGTACATACGTTTCTTCCCAAGAAACATATACACATAACATACGGCATACGGCCGATTTCAATAACTTATCAATTTGCTAAATTGTCGTTGTAATTTAGGTAAAATTCCACCAAAATTGTTTACGCACATTTTTGTTCGCAAACAAAAATGTGTATAGACGATAGTACATCAAGCTACTACAATCTGTCAGATTTTTATTTGCTATTTTAATTGTTCTCTACACTGCGTGCTTTTTGAACTCATCACTAGTCTCTTTACTTCAGACCACACAAACAGCTGACAGGTACATCTTCCAGTAACTCGGGAATTGCGTTCTGTATCATATCTACGTAAGTTCCACCGCTGAGGAGTAGGGTTGCCAGATAGGAAGTTACCAAATCCGGGACAGTCGTCGACAGAGACACTCGGAAAAAATAATGTCAAAAAAAAGCTCATTCGAAATGAAATCCGGACACTCGTAAAATCTTTCTCTAACAACTCTTACAAAATTAATAACTTTTTAAAATCCGGAACAATTACCGCTCATTCCGGGACAAGAGGCAAGATTCCGACAATCCCGGATTTCCCGGCGGTCTGGCAACCCTACTGAGGAGCCACTGATATTCGAGTACTGATAGTTCCTATCACTCATTATGAAGTAGGCAGATAACCTATTCAACCCTTGTGCACTAGGTACTCTACTCGTACTAGCGATCGCGAACAACGTGTGATTCCTAGTCGCCCGCGCACAACGTTTCGCTTCCGGGGTTAGAATGCAAACTGAACCCAGCTAATTTTTAGTGTCGCGCGTAAGAGATTTTATGACGGTAATACACATACCTATATATAAAATTATAAATATGTGTAAATATGTACAGGAATGTAATGGCCTAAACATCTAAGGTCTATTTTCAAAGCAAAGCTTATTTATTATAAGCTTTGCACATCAGATAGTTACTAGCTGGTTATTTAGTGTGTAAATGTTTATACGAATATATCTTGTAGGGAAATAGGGTTTTATAAAGTAAAAGCACGGACAGACAAGACTAGATATTTTATTTCAATTTAGACTTGTCACAAATTTATAAAATAAGGTAGTTGTCCGTTCGCAAAACTAGGTCATTCAAGGAGAAGAACTGGACAAGAAACTCCTTGAAACATGACAACATATCTATCAATATGTTTCATTCTTTGTCAATGTTATCTTTAAAATACACTTCTCTAACTCTTGGACAGCAGTCCAAGAGTACTTAGAAGTATAGCAACATAATACCATTAGCCAGGAAAGTATTCCCAACCTAAATAACACACAATATACATTATAATCATAAATCTATAACAATGTCTAATGACTATTTACTTACAGCAATGAACCAGTACTTTGGCCCAGTTCCTTCAGATATATTATTCACTTATCCTTATTGGTTTATAACTTTCAGAATTCGACTCAGACTGTACAGAGCCGGCTACATCTTGGCCTTATATAACCCTCTAACATACCGCTCTTTAGACCAATCACAAACGAGTATCGTGTGTGGGTAAAATTACTTCAGATATACGAGATTATAAACAAATGTTATGTTTTAGAATCGTTTTGAAACATATTAGCATCACTAAGCAATATATTAAATGTTTACTATAGTCCTTGAAATATATTAATTTTAACAACATTATAATGTAAACAAATAACTCAGCCATCTTTGAACCAATCAGCAAAGAGCATCACATCTTACTAAAATAACTTTTAGCATAGCTATGAAGAACCCTTGAAAATATAATTAAACTGTTTTAAATATTATTAAAGTATTATTACAATTAATTACTTGTTCATTTATAAGCTGTATATAAAGCTAGATAAAAGACTGACATCCTCAGAGTTCAGAGAATCATTCTAAAGTAAGTAATTTCTTATTTGAATTACAATATAAAATCACAAACATTTTAAGTATCATTAATTGTTATATTAACATTTATAACAATATTAATATAAATAATTGTGTGATTTGATTTCAGTTAGCAGTGAACCATAGATTCGTTCGGAAACGATTTCAGTTAGCAGTGAACCATAGATTTGTTCGGAAACATAAGTCAATCCCTACGTTTAGGAATCACAATAGTCTCGATGATAATTGTTTACATAAAATTCTAACATCAGTTTATGAAATCTCTCTGAAAATGTTAAATAAAGTTACTTTTATTTTGCTTCATAAACTTCTGTTTCCAACATATTAATGTTGGTAAAATAATATTGTTGAATGGAACGTAACCGTACATCTGTCAATAACATCTGTCATCTCATAGACTGACATTGATTTGTTTTGTATATGATTGTGTTTTATAGTGTGTTATCTTTATAAAACGTGAATAATCTAAACACGCGCGCCGCGTCCCGTGCAAAAAATGATGAATGAGATGGATTGACCAATAGAATTTTGCGAAGAGTGGGTATTTTGTCCGTTTGATATGTAAACATTATTAACAGGATGTTTCGTATTTCTAATGTATTATTTAATTTCCGTTGTACCTATTATCTTAATTAAAGGTAGAAAACAAATAATCGCCGCTAGGCGTATATTAGGTCGGATACAGTCAGTGAAACATTTTTGTAAAACGACTAAAATGTCAAACTGTATACAGGGTGTCCCGAAACTCAACATCAAGCGGGCACGGGCCGATAGGCTAAGTTATACTAGTTCTGGTAAAAATAAAAAATATAATCTATGTTACTTGGTTAAGTGGTAAAAGGAATACTTTGATAATGTTTGAAAATCTACACCTTTGATCACATATTTAGGTGCTGTGATCACAAATTTCTTAATTTCGCAGTGTTTTTTTTTTAACGTAATCCCTAATAACTATGCCATTGATTGCAGTCACAAATGCAATAGTAATTATTGTCAGTTTAGTAAAAAAAAAAAAATAAGTTTTATTGAGTCTTGCTTCAAAAACATTTTATCAGATAACTTTGACGAATCATATTTAAAATAAAATGTACCATAGTACCATGGGCAAGTTATTCAGACACTGTTCCAAGTTCATTAAGAGACACAGAGACGACAGAAATTTTATAAAAAAAATAAGTACGATATGATACCTTGTTATTGGCATTATTACAAAAGTTAATCATAATGAAACAATAGCAAGAATTGTAATACATTTATTTTTTCTTTAAAACTAAATTAAATGTTCATATTGTTTCGGCACGACGCTTGACGTTGAGTTTCGGGACACCCTGTATATAAATAAAGGTGGTTAATATAATAATTATCCTTAGATATGGGAAAAATTAAACTATAATCAGAATTGAGTTGCTCTGATAAGAGAATAATCTTATTTATTGACACTAATTTTAACAATTTTACAAATCTCTAACATGAAACTAACACAAATATTACCTGAAAAGAGAAACAACATTTAAAGCTATTGTTTCACCATTTCTTCATTACATTAAAATAATCCTGACATTCCTGACACGTTTTTCTTAACCTCTTTATCATGTGTCATCGCTCCACAGATTAAAACAACTTCATAGATATAATACAACCTTACAGACTAAACCAAGTGTCACACATTTTGTTTACATACATTATAATCTATATATATAAAAATGAATCGCAAAATGTGTTGGTAAGCGCATAACTCAACAACGCCTGGACCAATTTGGCCAATTCTTTTTTTAAAATGTTCGTTGAAGTCCAAGGATGGTTCTTACGGCAAAAAAAAAAAAATCGAATAATTGCCGGGAAAACCCTAAAAACAGCCCTTTTCTTTTTCACATACATACGTTTTCTAACTGATCAATCCTCATTTAATTAGTTTTACTCCCGAGGGGAATCTAAAAAATGTGATATAACCGAATTCCACGCGGGCGAAGCCGCGGGCGGAAAGCTAGTATATAATAAATATGATTACTTCTGATGTGAGTGTAAATTAACCGAATGGCGTCACGTCCCGTTTGCGTGCGCTCCTCGACTTCCAAACTTTCGATTTAGTTTCGAGATTCCGCTGGATAACCTAGATCAACCGAATATCTTCCCAAGCGCCCTGTGCGATGGATTTCAATCACTTCTAATATTCCGAGTAATAATTAGGTTCGCGTGCTCTGACAAAATTTTTCACTCAAGTCATGACATTGACAATTGACGTTTTTGTTTTTTAACCAGTGACGTGCTGCCACTCGCATCACTCAGACTTTCGTCTTTTTATCCCGAACAATGGACTTTGAAGCCTTTTCTTGTGGTGAATATTAATAGCTAACTTATCTAAATGTAACTTACCGTTGTTCACAGTTGGTGCGCATAATCCGCAACCACCCGCAACAGGAGGAGAAGCAACGTCGTCGTCGCAAGTTCGGCAAGTGTGCGCTACTGTGAGCGGCTCGCCGGCGCCGAGCGGACGACTATATTGTTGTAATATCGTCGAGTTACTGTCGAGGCACAAATGACCCTGCACCATAGATTGTGTGTGAGGTCAGTATCAATAATATGTCAAGTGACCTGGTCACATAACAACTGACGTGCTCTATGATTTTATGCTGCGTGTAATTCTTGTAGTCTTTTATATTTGACACATGAAATGTTAAAAAGCAAGGATTAGCTTTATACCAATAAAGTATGTTACATAAAAGCATACTATTATTAAATCAACCAAGTGAGACATTTTAGAAACTAGTGTAACCTTTTTTATAATTACAAGAACTATGTTAAATGTAAGTTTATCAAAACGCATGGAAATTGCTGCACAATGTAAGTGTTGTTAATAGAGATCAAATTATTGTAGCATGTTATTTGCACTAATAACATTTTGACAGCATAGCTTGTATGTATATCACAAATGTTCAAATGGTACCTAATATTTATCAAACAATGGGTTGCACACCGGGAGTGCCAGAGGAAGTGAAAACTTGAGTATGAACGTTGTGCATTTTTGAATATTTTGTAATTGTTAGAGTATAATTTCGCACAAATTGCTTTATAAATTTATATTCACTGATTTTAGAAGTGTATAGACGGACGGGTTATCAGCAGTCACCATTAGTGGATACGCGTACCAGGCTGTAGTACAAACACAAAGTGTCCTGCGCCGCTTAAACGAAACAGCAGGAGCAGACATACATTTTTGCCGCGCTGTAGAAACAGAGGGGATATTACTTCCTCTCCTAAGTCGCGCCAGCGGTCTACTTTTCTTCTGTCTTACGAATTTCCGATCAGGGTCACGTGTCCTGAAACAAGTTTAAAATTTTTTACCAAAAAGTGCACAACGCCACTAAAGAAGTTTTCGCTTCAATAATAATAATGATGATGATGATATGAATATTATTGTGTTGTAAAAACAAAAATGTTGATTACACAAATATTTGAAACAAGCTTTAAAATGACTACTGACTGAAATAAGTAACCCGCCGGTACGGCGTCTTGCAATAATATCAATCTCTTGAAGCAAATCAAATAATGTTAGATTTATCAAACCATGTTTTCTTCAGATTTTCTTCTTCAGATTGTAAGCTTTCAAATGCGCTAAATAGTCGACAGAGATTTACTTTGATGTCTAAAGGACGATTCAAGTATGTATAATTTATTTAAAAATGTTTATTTAGTATATTATGCAACATGTATTTTAGCTCAGTAAGTGCCCAAAGTATAAGGAGTTATCGTGACCAATAGAATGTTTTAAATTATTTATTTTTCGGTAATTAATCGACTTATCATACTGTTTGGAAGGAATGCGCGTATTATGAGAGAAAAAATAGAGAGAGAGAGAGAGAGAGGGAGAGCAGGAGACGTATATTTGAGCATATGTTCTCGACACCTACCTTGTCGAGTGTTAATTAAATATTTCGTGTTCTGCGATGTGTACCGAGTTTCATAGCTTGTTAGACTTTCCAATAAGTTCTAATTTGCTTTGTCACTTATCTAAAATAAGAAGTAAACTTCGTTGAGCTTGTGGTCCGCCGGGAGCGGTGTGACGAGCGCATACCTTTACTACGCACACCAAACTATTGTCGAGTCGACGAGTTGTGAACAATGCATTTGTTACTGTCACCAAAGAGATTCTCTATAATTGTATAGTTTTTATTTTTATAAGCATAAGGACTATATTTCATTTTTAAAGGTAAGATTATTGTGACAATGTCTGTGTGAGGTTTAAACATGGGAGCACATCAAGTTAGGGTTGCTAGATACCAATTTTTTGATTTTTTCAAATAAAGCGGGCATTATCTTGTATAGACATTATACAAATATGTAGTGTTGCCAGGTACAAGTCTAGCAACCTCACATATATAGATAACTATGCAAAGTATCATAAGCATTATTATATCTACTTACAAGTAATAACTGTTATATAACAGTTGCAGCATTAACATTGACTGCTTTTTGGAAACAAAATAAACTGTAAACTAAAGTAGTAACACTAGTCATATGAACAGACATCGTACAAGAGTAAGCGGCGACCAACAGATCTGCAGACGTTGCCGTCGCTGACCTTACACACTAAGGCTGAACGATTCCAAATGTTATAATAACTATTATTATGATAGGGTTTATTTTGAATTGTAAGCTGCGGTCTCACTACGCTTTAGATTTATGTTTCAGTATTTAAAATTAAAAGAACGGTTTCTCTACAAGTGTATTGAACTCGCTCGCATGTCTCTAGTCAATGGTTTTTAAAACATAATTTTCCTACAAATAAAAAAGGATTATCTATTTCTCCAAGATATTTGTTATGTAAATGGAACTTATCTGTGCATTTTCTGGCCTGCCCATCTAGTTTTGAGTTCGAATATAACTCAAGAAGGGCTTATCGGTTACATTTAAATTTTACCGGTTAACAACACCGAAAAGTATTCTTGTACGTAAACTTTATACTTGAAGTGTTTAAAGCTTTTGTTGCGTGGTGTGGCCGCACTGTACAAGTTGTCATCTCGCGTCGGTATCGGACGGCGTTCAGTTCAACACCGATGTCAACAAACAACGCGACACTAGACGTAAGTACCTTAGTTCACGTATCGCTAAGACACTGAGAAGGAATTGAACTCGAGTATAAGTGTTCCAATATTAATGTTAGGCTACGATAGGTAACACGTCGCTGTAATATTTGTAGCACAGATGGCACATGTTCACAAGAGAGTTCATTTGTAACTGTTAAAGATACGATTTATTTTGCCGAAGTATTGATCATCGTATATTTTCGGGCAATTTGGGAGCGTTTCTTTATTATTAGTTAATCGGATTACATGTCCGACGAGATAGCTTTTACTTTGGTTTGTGTTCCTGACTTCTGTGCTAGAAACTAACCTAGCTTATTCTTAAATCACATGTTATAACCCTCCAAACTAATTGTTTGACTATAAGCACCAATAGATGGCGCTGCGAAAATACTTTAATGTTTATTCAAAGTTGTTGTTTAAATTAATAATAATATTAAGTGAGCAGTGCGACGGAAATGTCTGCTGACAAGATTAAGTTACATTTTGTGTCTTCTGAAATTATAAATAATTTGTATTGAAACAAATTATTGACTTTATACTGGCAAAGTAAACGCACGTTTACTAAATATTTGCGAACTTGGAAAGTATGAGAAACAACACCTTCCCTTGGCACCGGCCTAGTAAACATCTCTTATTTATCATCAACTACGCCATTTTCAAAATATTAAGTAGTTAAATGGCAAATAAGTTCGAATTCCGGTAATCCGCGTAAAAAATAGTTGACAATACAATAATAGTTTTGGTACAGGGCCCTCTACATTTAATTTTCTATATACTTGCACAAGAGTCGAGCTTTTGATCCGTAGTTAAACTCCTATCCAACACCGTAATAAAAAAAAAATGATGGAATAGATACATAAATACAAAGATAATATCATTACTTACTATTTTTAACAATTGACTTGAGTTTAACTACAGATCAAAAGACCGGCACTAAGTGTGTAGACATTTCCGACGCACGAATAGACTATATAATATACAATGAAATTGAGAACCCCTCGAAATCGCACGCAACGTATAGCTTTAACTTAACGTAGCATAGTCGAGCTTCCCACATCTCTCCGCCGCCATGTGTACTATAAATACATCCCACAAATAACCGTTATGTATTTTTATATGTTTTGATCCTGGCGAGGGAGTGGCAAACGATGGCAATAGTAAGTTGCCACCTTACAAAACATATTCAATAACATCGTGTTACCATTCACATATGATAAAGGCTTGCTTCACAGTATCCGGATCACATCTTTAACAAAATTATTTGTATGAATTATCTGGCAGTCAAATCAACTGCTCCATATTCGGAAGCGGTGAAACGGGCCTTGTTGATATTATATTTATAAGTGACTTCCAATACAAAAATAATTTATTATGAACAAATCGTTGTATGTACTACACATTATTTTCACAAATTCTATTAGTATTAATTAGTTTGTACTAAGATATACTTTATATTGCTTTGTTGTTGATATTTTTTGGTCTAGTCTCTTGAAATCGTGTCCAAACTATAAAGTTTACAATAAAATAATGAAACTGATGGTTCCGCGTCGCCCCGTCTATCATCGGCGTAATGATATGATCATATATTGTTGTTACTATATGTTTTGTATGTTGTAACATATAATAAATGTAGAAATAAATACGAGGTTTTATTTCATCATTCCGAATGATCTGCGTTTGGCCTCTTTAAAAGAGAGGAGAGGTGCCGACAGAAGTTACCACCCACCAGACAATCTTGCCGCCAAGCGATTTGTCGTGTTCGGCACGATGTCTGGTAAATAAATAAATAAAAAATAAATGTTTACATATAATAAACCTACCAAGTCGGTTGGATTAGCGTTTACTTGAAATACTTGGTTCAAATGCAATCGAGGTATCTATATGTCGGCCAAATTCGATAAAGAATGGAGGTAAACAAACCGTTGCTAGGCAACGAGTAGTTTACGCCTAAAAGACAGATGTTAACAACCTTTTCTAGATAGATGATTTTCATAAAAGTAATAATTCTACTTCCTACTAATGTAAACAGTTTATTTGTGTAGATATTTATGATTTGGATAGCACTCTTAACCGATTTGAATGAAATATGACACACATGTAAGCTAATTTCCTAATAGGTTAAATTTTTTGATACATATATTATTTATTTAGAAACATACAATTATAGCACTATTACAGGGCAGTTCAATTCAGTGCTATAAATAAGAATAAATTATTCAAAACAAAAAAAAATCATCACATAGTCAGAATAATTAGTAAAGAAACATTTATAATATATTTACATTAGACTATAATAAACAGCAACATTACCTACATCGTTAATTATTATTTCCTATGAGTCTATACCTTGTTCTATTAGGTTATGTGCTGCTTGTAAGAACTTAGGAAGTTTTTGGCCAAACAAGTCTTCCGTACGCGCAATCACATTAATCAGATGTACAGCTCGAGACATAGGGGCAAACTTTAGTAGGTTAGTCCTAGCCGTGGCCGTGGGGACATCTAAAAGGCTGGGGCGAAAACGTGCACTTACGTGCCCGCTCAGCGCGCGCAGGCGCAGCTCTTCAAGTACCTCTGGATGTTGAACCACCCCTAATAATATAGAGACAACATACTTCACCAGCGCGACGTCCCTTCTTACAGCCACCTTGGTGTACCCGACCATGCCTAATATAAACAGGCTCGGGTACATCAAGAGATAAAAAGAATAAACTCCATACTGTTTCGGATATAAGAATCTTAGGAATTTATTTTGAATCTTTTCCAACATGAGGCTATACTTTGCCTCATGATGATTCCAAATAATAGAACTTGTTTCTAGATGACTCCTAACAAGTGCATTATATAGGACTTTAAGTGCAGCTGTATCACTAAAATCCTTACACTGCCTCAAGATGAATCCCAGATTTCTGAAACCCCTACCACACATACACCTCCAAATTGTGGGGTGTCCAGTCCGCTACATGTCGTTCCTAAGAAAAACGGCGATTTACGCATTTGTGGTGACTACAGAAGGCTCAATGACGTCACTAAACCCGATCGCTATCCAGTTCCACGCCTCGAAAGATTTTACCTACCTGCTTCACGGCAAGAAAATATTCTCCACTCTCGATTTAAACCGAGCCTACTCGCAATTACCTATTTTTGAAACCGATATCGAGAAGACAGCGATCACAACACCATTCGGTTTGTTCGAATTTCAACGAATGTGGCCAGGTCTCAAGAAGACAGACATTAAAAGATTCATTCACGAAGTACTCAACGGAATAGACTACGCGTTCCCATTCATCGATGATGTTACCGTTGAATCTGAAAATGAAGCAAGCCACATCGGAGATCTGTAGGAAGTTTTACGCTGATTAGACACGTATGGTGTCACTATAAATCCATCTAAGTGTGTCTTCAGCAGCGAAACAGTCAAATTCTAAGGTTACGAAGTATCAAGTAAGGGAATCAAGCGACTTCAAGACAAAGTTACTGCGATAATAGAGTACCCCAAACCGAAAACCATTCAAGACTTATGAAGATTTATGGGGATGATAAATTTCTACCGCGACAGCATTCCAAACGCAGCATCCAAGCTCCTCTCAATGCGTACCTTCATAATTAAAAATTGTCTTACCAATCCAGTGCGCCTGACGACATTGCCATTTTTGTGACGCATTTGCTACCTGCGCCGAGGCATCTTTCCAACAATGGCGAAACAAAGAACAATGGGTGCCACTCGGGTATTTTTCAAAAAAATAATCCGAATGACAAAAGAAATATAGTACTTTCGATCGGGAGCTATCGTCAATGTATATGGCAGTAAAACACTTTCGAAAAATGTTTGAAGGCAAAGAACTCATCATTTAAACCGATTACAAACCGTTGACCTACGCAATTTGCAAACCTCCGTCCGATAACGACACACCACGGCGAATACGGCAGCTATTGTTCGTCAGCGAGTTCACTACAGACATCCGACACGTGAGCGGGGCACAAAATATTGTTGCAGATGCACTATCGCACGTCGAGACCATCGACACGCCATCACCCATCAACTACGACGAGTTATCTCAAGCTCAAAAAAACGACAGTTGTATAACTTTTTTTTTGTTTTTTTTCCGGGTGAAAAATCCTCATGGATGTCCGCCGCCCTGGGGCGGGCGACGGGGTCTGTCAGACTCTTACTGACTAAAAACCACCCGGTTATTCCTTCTCACACCTACACCGGGGGCTGCGAGAACTAATACTGCTTCCGCAACCCCCGATTGGTGCTGGCCCACCACCGTAGGCCTCCTCGGGTCAAGGGGGGGAGTGAGGTGTAGGACTCCCTCCGTGACGTCTCAGAGTAGCGCGCGTGGAACACTTCGCGCCGCCACCTCGGGTCCTGATGTTTGAGGGGCGACAGATGTCCCCGAGTCCATCGCCCCTGAACCTATTTAGGGGAGCTGGAAGAGGGCGTTATCCGCCCTCCGACGACGCCCGGTACGCCTGCTGCGGGTCGGGTGAGAGGACGAGATCTCCCTCTCCCTTTCCGTAGCCTCCTTCCGCGAGACAACTGTTTCGCAGAAGGAAACCACCGCATCCCAGGACTCTTCGCTGCTGACCATCGACTTGATTACGGCCGGCAGCGACAAGTCACTGCCTATTTCAGAGATGAGGACACGGCGCAGCTCCTCCCAACTGGCACACTCTGCCAGCGTATGCTGCACCGTATCCTCCCGGCAGTCGACGCAGTGGTGACACCGGGCGTCCGGCTCCCTGTTTATGCGACACAGGTACTTTCCGAAGCAACCATGCCCCGAGAGCACCTGTGTCACCCGAAACGTCAGGGAGCCATGCCTTCTCCCG
Source organism: Sesamia nonagrioides (assembly GCA_017933935.1). NCBI lineage: Eukaryota > Metazoa > Arthropoda > Insecta > Lepidoptera > Noctuidae > Sesamia > Sesamia nonagrioides. The sequence goes on from JADWQK010002201.1 coordinate 263,637, forward strand.
AGCCAGTCCGCCAGTACCGGCCGGATGGCCTCGATGGTGGTGAGGCCGGCGGTAGGGCGTGAAAGCCTGTCCCGCCATTCCGCCACCAAGACCTCGCTGAGCTGCGACCGACGCTGCTCAAGCTGACGCTGCATCGGCCGTTCGCCCCGTTCTCGCGCCTGCTCACGCCACCGGTACAGAGACGCGAGGACCCTCGCCTCCAGGTCCCAGGGCGGGGTTCCAGCCAGTAGGCAGGCCGCCTCATAGGAGATCGTGCGATACCCATGTATGACTCTGACGGCCATCACTCTCTGCGGTATTCGCAGTACAGCGATGCTGCCGGCCGTCAGGTCAAAAGCCCACACCGGGGCCCCATACAGGGCCATCGATCGCACGATTCCCATGTAGAGCCGCCTGCAAGCGGCGCCCGGTCCCCCCAGGTTGGAAAGCAACGTTGAAAGCGCCCTAGCCGCCCCCAACAACTTGGGCGCCAGCCGCCGGAAGTGGGGGCCGAAGTCCCACCGGCTGTCGAGCACCAATCCTAGGTACTTCATAGTGGACTCGACAGCGATCCGAATCCCCCCGATTACGAAATGTGAGCTGAGTGGCGGCGCCCGCCGGAGACCATGAAACACCATGGCCTCCGATTTGTTGAGGGCTACCTCCAGGCCTAGGCGACGTATACGGCCCACCACCTGTGATGCCGCAGCCGTCGCCAGCAACGTTGCTTCCCTATGCGAGCTCCCCCGGGCGGTGACCAGCGTGTCGTCCGCATAACACGTCAGGTCTACCCCCGGTCTGAGCTCGTCTCTCAGCACCCAGTCGTAACCGATGTTCCACAGGAGCGGGCCTAGGACCGAACCCTGCGGAACACCGCACGACATGCGGCGCTGGTGTCCGCCATCACGTCCCATGTAAGTGACACATCTCTCGGACAGATAAGCCCCAACTATTTGACGGAGGTAGGGAGGCACTTGATGGTACCGCAGTGCCTCCCGAATACAACTCCAGGGTAGGGTGTTAAAAGCGTTGGAGATGTCCAAAGACACCGCCAACATCACCCCGCCCCGGGACACCGCTTCCTCCGCCAGGGCTCTCACGCGCGACAAAGCATGTATGGTGGAGCGCCCATGCCGAAACCCAAACTGACTGTCGTCCAAGTCCGGCCCCTCTCTGCACAAGTGGCCGACGAGGCGGGCGGCAATAATAAAAACAATGAATACCGACATTGGTGAATGGACTAAAACATGCAATCCGTGCCAGCTCTCCAAAGTACAACGACACAATCATAGTGACAGCGCAACATTTCCACCGAGCGAACGATTTCAACATATTCACGTTGATGTCGTTGGACCGCTACCTACACCAGCATGTGGACACAAATACCTGCTCACTATGATCGACTGGTGCACACGATGGCCCGAAGCTGTACCACTTCAAGAGACAACCGCTGAAATCAACGCAAGAAAACTTTACGAAGTATGGATATCTCGTTTTGGTTGTCCAATAAGAATCATAACTGATCAAGGACGACGGTTTGAAAGTTGACTATTCAAAGACCTAGTTCAATTACTCGGTGCAGAAAAAACCCGTACTACTGCGTACCACCCGCAGAGTAACGGAATCGTCGAACGCTGGCTCAGAACATTAAAAGCCGCACTCATGGCTAGACTAGAAAACAGCAACAAATGGATCTACGAGTTGCCTACTGTTTTAATGGGTCTACGAGCCGCCATCCGCTCCGACTATAACACAAGCGCAATGCAACTCACCTACGGTGAAGCAATACGCCTACCCGGCGATTTCATATCACCACACCAATCACAACTAAAATGGATCACGACTACGTCAACCACATGCACGACGCCATCACAAAGCTCACACCCACATACAAATCGCATGCAAACAAGCGATGTATGTTCGTGCACAACGATCTACAAACATGTAGCCACGTGTTTGTACGCGATGACACCGTCCGCAAACCTCTGCAGCATCCATACCAAGGTCCATACAAGATCATCGAACGCAAGGAAAAGTACTTCACAATCCAACTACCAGGACGATCAAGCAACATATTGATCGATCGCCTCAAACCTGCGTACACAATCAACACAGAAGATGATCCCAAGCATACGAACAGCGGGACCAATCCGGTACCTGTAGCTACCACAGACGAGCAATCCACAGCCAAGACTCCAGCACCTGCAGCGACCGCAGACGAGCAATCCAGCCTACTTCCAGCCCAGCATACAAGGGAACAACGTACCAGATCAGGCAGGATCGTCAAGACGCCTGCACGCTACGTACGCTTCGCTAAGGGGGGAGTACTTTAGCAACCACAGACATGCTACACAATTCCGACGACCTTCCGCGAAAGGGTTGCTATAAATCACACTGGGATCGCGGAAGTAATGGCGGGCGTCCCAACCGCCCAGCGCGAGGGTGCCTACCGCTCAGCGCGAGGGTGCCTATAAATCTCACCCCGGAAGCACATCTGGCCCATGTGCGTGGGACCGTGGGAACCATAGCGAACCGCCTTGCACGTGAACTATAAATTGGCGCGCTCTGTACACCGACCAATCACACGCTGCGGCCTCCCTCGATCAACGAATCAGCATCGAGGACGCACGCGCCACCCCGAGGATTTCTACTGCACAGCAAGCTGATTTCCTATTGGACACCCCACTATTGTTTAGAGATAGCTAGTTTATTTAAGTTAATGCATAGGCTGTAAGAGACATTCTATTCCTGTCTTCACTCGTGTACATACACATTCTTTTCTTATATCGAGTCGCATTTACACTTTATTCCTGTTCATACTTAACTTACATCACGTTATTGTACACGTCATAGTATACATTGTACTCCTTTACTTACGTGCAATATACAACGTTCTAATTATCCGAGTTTTAATTACGTAACACGACCTACGCGCTACAATACCATTGTCATGCGCCCACCATGCGGGCTGTCGACGCGCCTGCTGAAGGCTGCTCTTGGCTCATGCCAAATTTGGGAGGGCCAAGTATGCGGTGCCGGCGTCTATACGCCAGCATACTGAAGAGTATGGCCCTTTATGGGGCCCCCTTTTTAGCGGACTCCCTCCATAGGAGGGAGAACGTCACCGCTCTTCGGGCGCCCCAAAGGGCCATCGCCAAGCGGGCAGCGCGGGCCTACCGCACGGTGGGCTTCGCAGCGGCGTGAGCTCTGGTGGGCACCCCGCCTTGGGAGCTCGAGGCGTGGGTGCTCGCCAGAGTGTACAAGTGGACGGCGGGGCGCAGGGCGTTGGGCGAGCGTCCGGCCCCAGAGGTGAGGGAGGCCGTCCGGCGGTAGGCGAGGGACGCCATCGTCCAACATTGGACGTAGGACCTCGCCTCCGCCGTCTTCGGCCGAAGTACCCTCGAGGCCATCGGGCCGGTCCTGAAGGAGTGGCTCGACAGGCGTCACGGGTTCCTCTCCTTCCGTCTGGTGTAGGTACTCTCCGGTCACGGCTGCTTCGACAGGTACCTGTACCGGATAGGACGAGAGTAGACACCGTCATGCCACGGTTGCGGCGCGGCGGAGGACACGGCGGAACATACCCTCGCGGTGTGCCCGTCGTGGGCCGTGCCGCGCTGCGATCTTGTCGCGGCGGTAGGAGGGGACCTCTCACTGCCCGCCATCGTCAAAGCGATGGTGGGGAGCGAAGAGGCCTGGGCAGCGATGGCCTCCTTCTTCGAGGTCATGATGTCGCAGGAGGCCGCGGAGTGCGAGCTGGAGGACGACCCCCTCCCTCCGGCGGAGAAGGCGGGATTTCGCCCGCTATCTCCCTCCTCCCTGAGGTGAGCGGCGGCCGTGAGGCACGGGGGTGCCCGCGCCCCCCTTCCATCGCTCACCACGTGGGAGCCACGGCCCCTCCCTAGGAGGGGCAAATGAGGGCCCGGCTTACTAGACGGGTTTCGCCGGCGGGGGAGTGGTATCTGAGACTGCGCTAGTTTCCCACTCCGCCGCCACTATGGTGATGCCGGAGTGCCGCTGGAGTTTTTAGTGGGTATACCGGGAGGTCCCCCGGGGAGTCCCATATACCCCTCCCGTCCCCCGACGGGCGGGGATGCGTAATTGTCATTTTCCCCAGCGACAAAAAAAAAAAAAGGTTGACCTGTATCTTAAGAGACAGTGTTCAGTACTTAGGTTACTTACAAAATGATTTATACATACAACTATGGATTGCGCCACTTATTGCTCTTGTCAACATTCAGATTTAAGTTACAAAATAAATACCTACAATAATATAATAAGTAAAAAAATAAATAAAAAATAATGTATTATGAATAGGTGAAAAGTTAGTGAATGAGAGTAGTGAGTGAGAGGTGTTTATGTAATGCGAGAGCAAACTAAAACTGTATGTGTTAGGCAATGTATTTCAGCAATGACTCTGTTTGTGCATAGTCTTGCTGCTGTTCGAGCAAAACACCTGCTCGATATTTGAGTGAGCAAATCACAACTTGCGCTCGTTAGAATGCAGTTAGATTTAGGTATTAGATATAAGTTTTAAATGTACTCTCTTTATTTTATTTTATGGAGTCTGCCATATTTGTTCGAGAAGTGAATACACGATTGAGTTACTAGCAGCATTTTGAAGTTTCTTTTATACAGTCTTTAAAATTCCCCAACACTGCAGTAGCCATGCCATCAGCTCAGCCTTTAGCTTAACCTTATTATAACCACGCATGTATAGTTCATTCATTGTGGATTTATGAAATTAGCCTACACCGAATTTGAATGTTGTTGAACCCAGAATAGTAAAAAACAAAAATTAAATTTACAGAATTTCAATTTCGCCACAAGACAATATCTGAGAACGGGCGATTAATTCAATAGCCTTAGTGACGTAGGTATTCAAAGTATTTCCTAAAAATTATCTATACTTAATATATAAAGCTGAAAAGTTTGTTTGTTTGTTTGTGCGCGCTAATCTCAGGAACTACTGGATTTGAAAAATTCTTTTTGCGTTGGATAGCCTATTAATCCAGGATGTCGCCTTCGGGTTGTGGAGGTCAGACGGCAGTCGCTTCACGGAAAATGTCGAAGTTTAGCCATATCAGCAGTTGGACTGGTAAAAGGGACCCCAGACTCCAAAGCTGAAAAGGCTTCGGATGCGACTGGGATTAACGCTGGGATGATGATGAGCCTATTATAAATCTAGGAAGGCTTTAGGCTATATAACATCCCGCTATAACCAATAGGAGCAGAGCAGTAACAAAAAATGTTGCGAAAACTGAAGTCAAAGCGGAGCATAACTAACTCTACGCGAACGAAGTCGCTGGCGGAGGCTAGTTTCATATATTATCCCAGAAGTATGCCAAGGTATACATTTCTCAATTACTATATATCTCAATTAATTATCTAAATATTATAGGGTATATTATTGGGTGCTTTGGGGTCCCACCACCATCTTTGGGACCCAAGTCAACCCCACCTGCCAGACGGTGCACCTGCTGACTCACGAACGGGGCGCTGACGCCGGCTTTCCCTTCGGGGTTGAGTGGTCAGATGGCAGTCGCACTAGTAAAAGCCAAACACGCCAAACAAACATGAAAGGAAAAGGAAGAAATGCACGAGTCACAGCTAGGGCGCCGCTGCAAAACGGCGCGCAGGAGCCTCGCCCGACTCCTGTGACCTGTGCTACCGGCTAGGGCTACCGTGTCAGAGGCGGACACGGCTGAAGAAGCCAGCCCAAACTAGAAAACTCCGTTTCGCTTCGTGGAACGAATCGCATCAGTGATCGGCTGATGTCGGTGCGGGTGCTTATCAATGGGGTTATAACCCACTTAATAAGTGCCTACGCCCCGCAGGTGCGGTGACGCCGAAAAGACGTTGTTCTGGAAGCAGCTCGAAGGACTGCTTCGCGGGATCCCGTTATCCCTGGGAATCGTTCTGGGTTGTGATTTGAACGGTCATATGGGTGAGAAGTGTGATGTGATTGTGGGTTTGAGCGTGTTCACTGAGGCTTTGCATACGGTAGCCGCAACGCAGAAGGGGACAACATCCTCCGAACGTGTGCGGCCGCTAACCTGACAATTGTGAACACCTATTTCAAAAAGAAACCGGAGCATCTTGTTACTTCCTACTAACTAAGAGACACCACATCGGCAAAGTAGCCATCTGCAAAGTCATACCCGATAAGAGCCTCACTGCACTATATCGTCTCCTTGTCATGGATATCTGCGTAAAGGCCCAACCTAGATGTGTAGAGAAATGCCGGCGCCAGATCCGGTAGTGGCTGCTTGACGAAAATAAGTCCCAGGAGTTCGCGTTGGCTATCGGCGACAAATGCGCTGGCACCGATGGCGAAACTGTCAAGACCACTGGGATAGGATCCAGGCAGCTATTGCTGGGGCGGTGCGGGTGGTTCTCGGCGTCTCCAAGGGCGGTTGCAAAAGTGACAAGGAGACCTGGTGGTGGGACGACACAATTCAGATGGGGACTAGGGTGAAGAAAGCCCTCTTCAAAACGTGGCAGGCGACCGGATCTCCTGAAGAACGCGACGCATATTAGGTCGCCAAACGTGCCACTAAAAGAGCTGTAGGCAGAGCCAGACGTGACCACTTGCAACCTCTCTACGAGAAGTTGAAATCGTCTGAGGGGCAAAAGCTCATTTACAAGTTGGCGCGTTCCAGGGTCAAAGCGGCACAGGATTTAACTAAGTGCCGTTGTGTAAAAGACCCTAATGGCGACCTGCTATGCGAGGACCTCGCGGTGAAGGAGAGATGGCGCTCGTACTCTCACGAGCTGCTGAACAAGCAGCACCAAGAGGTACAGACACCGGAACTCCCTCCGAACCTTCGACTAGTGCCCCTGATAACGCCTGAGGAAGTCCAAACGGCTCTTCGTCGTATAGGGAATCGGAAAGCTGTCGGAGCTGACGGAGTCCCCATTGAGGCCTCGAAGGCGATGGGTCCTCGCGGTGTGGGCATGTTAACTAACTATCTGAACCGCGTGCTCCTGAACGGCAAAATCCCGAGCCAATGGAGGCTGAGTATTATTACCTCAGTCTTCAAAGGCAAGGGCTCGTTACAGAAGCGTGGCAACTGTCGCGGTATTAAGGTCATGTCCCACATCATGAAGATCTTTGAGAGGATTTTAGACTCCCGGGTCCGGCAGGAGTGTGCTGTCTCGGAGTGTCAATATGGGTTTCGCCCAGGGTACGGAACCATGGACCCTATCTTCGCTACTAAGGATCACCATGGAGAGATACAGATCGAAGAACACGCCTCTGCATATGCTCTTTCTAGATATGCAGAAGGCCTTCGACTGTGTCCCTCGCGGGGTGACCTGGTGGGCGCTGAGTTCCAAAGGGGGTACCCCTTAGAAGCCTATGTTGACATAATTCGAGACATGTACCTCAATTCCGATTCTGTTGTTAGGATCGTTGTTGGTGACACTAAACCCTTCCCCGTCACCGTCGGAGTCCACCAGGGATCCGTCCTTAGTCCGTTTCTGTTCAGTCTGATATTAGACGTCTTGTCAGACAGCATCAGGGACTCACATGAGCAACCTCCCTGGCTACTCATGTATGCTGACGATATCGCGCTGACGGACGTGGGCAGGGAACGGTTGGTGCGGCGTATGAATGTGTGGAAGGATTCGCATGAGAACGGAGGTCTGAAACTCAACACGGCGAAGACCGTGTACTTGGCCAGCAACACGACAGACCCCATGTCTGTGCGCATAGGCCGAGACATGGTCGAGTGCATGGATCAGTTTAAATACTTAGGGTCTGTGCTTCACGCGTCCGGCAACGTCAGGGCACGTATTTCCGCAGCTTGGGCAAAATGGCGTGAGGTGACAGGTGTCATTTGTGACCCGAAAATGCCGGTTAAGCTTAAGGGGCACGTCTATAAAACCATCATTAGACCTGTTCTCCTGTATGGCAGTGAGGCGTGTCCTGTGCTTGAGCGACACAAGCAGGAGCTGCATGTCACGAAGATGAATATGCTGCGGTGGATGTGTAGAGTTACGCGAAAAGACCGCATCAGGAACTCCCGCATCCAGGGCAGTTTTCGTGTCCGTGACATTGCAGACAAACTGCAGGAGGGTCGTCTACGCTGGTACAGCCACGTCTTATGTAAACCGGCATGTTACGTGGGCAACAAATGTCTTGTCTTGTTTAAAAAATACAGTGATGTCCATGATATAAATACTAGGAACAGGCACAAATTTATTGTACCTATAACAAGGCTCAAGAAAATAGGTGGCTCTTTCAGATGCCAATGTACACAATTTTACAATGGACTTCCAGAGATGGTTCAAGATCTGAGCCTGAATAAATTCAAATCCTTCATTAAACGTAAGCTGTGTCAGAAAGCATTTCATAGTGTGAAGGATTATATTGAGGACAAAAAGGCTTGGGCTTGAGCTGCCTCCGATTTCTATAAACTTATTTGATTTTTCCTCTTATAGTTTTAATATGTAATTGTTTATGTTATTAATTCAAAGCCTGTATTACACACTATGTAGCCAAGCACATTGTACGTTACGGAATTGTATCGCTGACAGAGGTGTTCGGCACTTGTACAGCTACACAGGAGCTAAACTTAGTATTCGGGAACACTGTTGGAGCTGCTGAACCTTGGACAATACTATCTTAGCATTGTGTAGATTCAATTTCTTAGTATTGTATAATTGCATGGCAAACGTGTGAGCACAATGTACGAATGTGGTGTAAGGCATTTATTTGTTGGGTTAGTCTTTTTTATTAACTTGATTGTGCTCTGGCTGTTGAGAGTATGTCATGCTCATGTACCTACATGAACATGAATGATGTAATCAAATATTTGTAACAATAGCTTGAAAATTTATAAGTGTCCATGGAGTTTCTTGTCCGTTCTTCTCCATAGGTACCTACTCTTTGGAATGGGCGACTAGCTTCATCTTATTGACTGACCGACCTTCTGACAATTCAAAAGTGCCTGTAACTGGTTTATTTGAAATGAATGATTTGATTTGATTTGATTGGACTTGCCATGGCGCCTCCGCCGGGCCGGAACAAGCGGGTTAGACCAAAGAAGTGCTGGCTTGACGTTGTAAGAGATGACATGCGTGCCAACAAGCTTTTACCACAGGATGCTAAAAATCGTGCGAAATGGAGGAGAATCTGCAGGAAAGCGGACCCCGCGCTCCAAAGCAAAAGCCGCAGATGCAACCGGGATAAACGCTGAGATGATGATGACTTATCTAAATATTATCATTATTATCCTCTATTTGTCATCGCATATAAAATATTTCCTTATAAATGGGCAATCCCTGTATCATCATCATAAAAATAAATATTAATAGTAGATTTGTAGCCAAGGGCTGTAAGGCATCAATTGCAGTCCGAGATAATTTTGATAGGCCGAGATATTGCAGCAACGGCGCCTATAGTTCGAGGGTGTTATTGAAGCTTACACCCGAGGTAACTAGTCTGTTTTACATCTCGATTGTGAGGCAAGTAGAAAAATAACCGGCACTACAAGAATAAAATATTGTTAATTGCTGCTTCAGCTTCCATTTTCATTGAATCAGGAGTGCAGCTTACATCATCATCACTTGCCGAACTCATGTTTTTTTTTTATCTAATTAGCACGTGATTATAAAAAAAAGTCCAAAAACAGAACAATATTTAAAGTAGGTATACGTTTTCTATTCCCGCTTTTTTCATCTTTTGTTATTTAATTATTTTTTCAAGTACGAAATTGAGCATCGCTGTTCAATATTTAAAATTGATGAATAATATAATACTCATACAAAAACAAGGCTGAATATCGAAGTGACTTCTTTTATCATTGGGCTGAATGCATCATGTTTATAGCCTGCTGGCTATAAACATGATGCATTCAGCCCAATGGGATAGTTAGATGTACACGAGCTTTATGAAAGAGTGAAGACTTCTTTTTTTAATTACTTACCGCCCTAGGGCTTTTCTAGCTATATTGTTATCCTAGAGCGTTAATTGGTCACCTACAAACCCCATATTTGGGGGTAAAGGCCTGCGCAGACGACGGAGTTTCCTCCGCGGCGGAGAAAAAAGTACGCTCCACGATTAAAAGCTCCACCACGGATTTACCGCGAACTGAACGCACACGGTGTGCGGTCATTTGTTGCTCAGAAATATAGAGAAGTGAGAGCACACAAAGCAGACTAAAGTCCGCCATGTGCGTTGCTCCGCTGAGTCACACGAGTTCTATTTTTTTCGGGGACTTTTGTCCGGTCCGCTCTCTGCATGTCGTCGGTAATTCGGAGGACTTTTTGTACGCGGTACTTTTAATCCCTCGTTTGCGTTACTCGATACAGTTGTTAGCGATCTATTTTAGCGGACAAAAAAGTCCGTGGACAATAATCCCTCATCTGCGCAAGTTATTATAAGGACCTATTTACAGAATATGAGAGGTGAAAAATATTTTTTGTGTCGTATGATTTGTGTTATTTTCTTACTAGTTTAATACTGTTAATATTTTATTTCAGATGCCAAGGAAAGGTAACGAATGGAAAATAATTGCGGGTATAATACTTATACTGTTTACTTTAGTACCTAGATGCAAATTACAAGTTTTTATATGCTAATGTGTCTAGTAGTAGTAGTAGTAAAGTAGAATGTTAAATGATGCTTCTTTAAAATAGCCGGACAACAAACCTCTACCGGGGAGAAATCTACCAGTGCCATATTATTTTTTTGAGTGATGACGTTTTTTCATTAAAATTATAAAACCTTATGATGGTAATCACGCAAAAATATCTCCCATGAGAGTTTGTAACTATCGCATATGCCGTGGGCGAAGAGTACTTAGTTGAGAATGTATTTAGGCAGTTAAACCAGTAAATTTCAGATATTCAAGAAAGATATCCAGGTAAATCCAGAGAAAGTTAGGTACTATTGTAACATCGGCCTGTATACATTTGTTCAATTATATTAAAAGAGATAATACAATACAGCGAAATGAATATGATTCTGAAAGTAATAATGGAAAAGTCATACCAGGTGAATGTCGCACAGTAGATTCTGAAAATAATTGTTTTATTGACATGCCAAGTGACGACAATATAACTCTGTGTGCTGAAGGTACAAGGAAGGAGTTGGCCGAGTGCCAATCGAGCCGACCGAAAAATCATATTCATATTTATTTTTTTCTTCTCGTGCATAAACTGCGCCCCCTATCAAATGCTTCAAAAGTGATGCAGCGAAAGGGCGGTGTTGCTTCGAAGCGAAAGTGGGTTACAATCGCTTCGTAGCAACACCGCCTTTTGAAATATTCAGCCGGTATACTGCCGGTAGATGGCGCTAAGTGACACATTATTACTTCCTTACTGTGAACTTAGATGACACAATGTCCAAGATTTGTCTCAAAATAATACATACCAAAGTCAATTAATCAATTTGTCTTTGCCCGAATAGATTGGGGCCAACTTTCAGCTTGAATACCAGTATTTAACATAGTAGACATAATATTTAACTACGGGCTAATCTCACTTCTACGTAAGGCTTCAAAGTCAATCTTTCATACATACTAGGTACTTGTAAAGACTATCGATTATCCACGAATGCAGCAGGCTGCAGGCTGCAGGGCCCAACGACGCTTTAACGTGCTTTTCGAAACATGGAGCGATAAATACCTACTTACATCAATTTGATCTCCCATAAACAGAGTAGGTACATTACGATAAGCGTAGTTTCAACAAAGAGCAATTCCCAGGAGGATGATCTGTCTCAATCTCCAAAAAATACTTAATACTTCAACGTTTTGACAACTTTTGGAAATTTGTTTGTCGGCGAGATAAATTGCGACTAGATGTTGAACGTAGTGTTCTGGTCGATCTGGTGATTGACAGCCACCGTAGAGTAGCGCTAACAAACGCGGCCGCTGCGCAAGGAAGCGCGGGTTTGACCCCCCGCGCAGTGCAAAATTTGTATGCATGAATATGAATATTTGCACTGGTCTGGTCGGGCTTCAGAGAGCACGTTAAGCCGTTGGTCCCGGTTGCCATACGAACATCTAGTGACAGTCGCTAAGGGTTGTTGGAGCCGTCAAAAGTTCAACAATTGGTCTAACTGCAATGCTTCGATATCACCTTCGGGTTGTCGAGGTCAGACGGCAGTCGCTTCACGGAAAATATCGAAGTTTAGCCAAAACTCAGCAGTTAGACTGGTAAAACCGGACCCCAGACTCCAAAGCTGAAAAAGCTTCGGATGCGACTGGGATTAACGCTGTGATGATGATGATGGTGTTCTGGTCGATCGAGCCACGCGGCTGTCACTACTTAGTATACTTACTAGCCATAAGGCCCCAAATACCTGGGTCAGGGTTGCGGGTTGGTTACTGGCCTACAGGCAAATGAAGGAACACGGGTGGGTTTTAGTCAGTAAAACTCTGATACCGCTCCGCCCAGAGCGGGCGAGGTCATTTGATGATTTCCCGTCCTAAACAAAAAAAAAAGATCCTAAATTCCCATCAAAGAAACCTGTGTAACCTGCAATCCTGTGTTCTTTGATTCAAAAGAAAAATATGAATAATATTATATTTCATTCGAATTTTCCGGTTCACATTACCGTTTCTAAATACCCCTAACAATGCTTTGTGTGTAAAGTGCTTATCTATTTGGAGAACAAAGCGGAATATGGGCCAAGGCGACATTTGATTGTGGCCGCCGCTAATCCGCTCAGTACGTGCGGCGGGTACCAACGAGGAGACTGTTTACCTATGTACACTCATTATTTAGCGAAATCCAGCGATGTACCAATACCGATCGTGTTGCGGATATTGTGTTTGTACTTATCGTAATAAGTCCAGTGTGTTTGTTTTATTTGTATGTAAATAGGGAAAATATACAATCCATAGAAACTAACTTATTCTCATCGCTGAATAGAAGCATCGGCCTAGAGTTATACAATCATTATTGGTTTCGTGTAGCAATTTAACCCAATTTTTTTTTCTGAAATGTCGATTGCTCTGTAATTGAGCTCTATAGCTCTGCGTTCACTGCCTCTCCTAAAGTGGGTCATTTTTTAAAGCACCAATAGATTTATGTACATAGTACATATATCTACATGTTATGGCCCTACCTAACAATATAAGTTTTTCCTTCTCATCCTACGTTACAATTTTAGACGGGCCACTCGATAATACCCGCTAATACGTAATCGTGCGTAAGTAGCAACAGGTTGCAAACCCGTCCCTAGAAAACCTGCCTTTGGCACGAACGGAATCACCTCAGTCCAAGAGTGACGGATGTTACGTATTTTGGCAAGTGTAGGTACTTAGTCCCCTCCACTGTACCTACTCCTTACAGGCTCACTCGTCTGTGATGTTTATTTTGGTAGGGTGTCACTCGAGCAGCCCTCACATTACCCTAAAATGAGAAGGTATTTTTACCTGTATTAGATGCCATAAAAATACAACACTTAACTAAATAATTGAATAAAAGCTGAAAATGAGGTGGCTATCAAATTGTTCCATTTTAACTTCTCCCGTGACCTGGAAAATAATTTGTTTTGTGAGCATTTAAAATTTAGAAAGCGCTTTTGTTGCTATTCACTCATTATAATTAGCAGCTCGTTAAAGTTAAAGTTTACTTGAGGCTGCCTACTAATTAGTGTGTCCTGTTACAACTACGCTATGGAACAACAAAATATAATGATTACAATGTTTAGGTAAGTGTTTTAAATCGAAAGGGTATTCATTAAAAGTTCAAATGACACTCGTTGAGGAATTCTATTACTTAAAACACTTACCTAAAAAAAAACTCTGACATTGTGTCAGGGAATTTTTCTCAGCAGAGTCGATCAATGCACCTCGGCTCACAGTATCCTCTCCTCATACAAAGATTCCATCCCTATCCCACACACGTAACGCTTAGGTACCCACTAGATTTAAATACGTACTATATGTCGTTGATGAGTTGTTTGGGACAGCAGTAAATGTTGATAAGTGTCATGAATCGGATTTAAGTTTTCAGGTAATGCGTTCTCTAGGTTTTTCCTACCACGTGTAAGTGTATTCTTAACGGCAGGTTAATAAATCCAAAGCTTTTAAAGAACACACCTGTAATCACATAGCTATGTACACGATACAAAAATAAACCAGGAGTTGGCAGAAACCACACTAAAGTCTCACTGTCCCTTTAAAAGAGTTCCCCAGCCAAATTGGAAGTTTTCACGTGTCCGTACATCGCAGATCCTGTCTATGCAATTTGTATGCAAATTGGAGACATGCAGCGTTGCGGCTTTGAACTGCCAATCCATGAACAGGATAGACTGAATAGCGTTACGATGTAGGTACAAAGTTGCATATGTAACGGAATTGATTTCACCAGGACAAAGTGGCTTCAGTGTTGCTTCAATATCTTTTAAGTCATATTTATATGCAATTAAGGAGAAATGCGATATTTTGTGCGTTTTTCGAAATTTGCCTTAGGCATTCGATTGTGTTTTTCATGAAATAATAATCAGGAAATTGCACCGCTACAAAATCCGGAGCTACTCTTTGGATCTTCATACTTAAGTGATAGGATTCAAAGAGTTGACGTACTTAATGTATTGTTACGAGTACACCTTATGTTGATGTCATAAGGTTCAATATCCCGTGCTATAACTCGAAATCTAGACATTGTAAAGGCACATTATAAAAACGCATTGCTAGACCTAGTATGGCCTATCGAATGGTACAGGTCTCAACAATTTTGTCAACGAAGTGAAGACATTGAAATTTCTAGAAACTCGTTTCTGGAAAATACCGTAGGTACCTACTGAATGTCCTCGAAGTTATGCGCTATTATTATTATGTCTAGACGAATCTGGAATGTTCGATCAGCTGATCTATATAAAGGCCCGAGACGCCAGCCCGCGGTCAGTAAAAAAAAAACTTCATTATCTTTAGAAACAGCTGAGCTATGAATGTGCAACTTTTTCATGGTTCACTGTTGGACACCTCACCCTAGTATATAAAAACATCTTATATGTAAGGCAAAATATTCACATGTACACCAAAAACAGTGAGAACCATAATGTTAACACTAGAAATAAGGACAAACTGCGAGCCCCTTTTCACCAACTTCAAAAGGTTCATTACTCTTTTGTTGGGCTTGGTATAACTTTTTATAACAAGATACCCTCTGCTTTGCTAGACTTGCCTTACAATGCATTTAAGGCATAGATGAAATCCAGGCTTTGTTCAAAGGCATATTATTCTGTAAATGACTTTAAATGATAAGAATAGCTGGTCGCTCTGATTAACTCAAGACAATGTTTGTGTTCCTTCTCCAGAATTAGCTTAATGACACATTATATGAGTTCATACAATTTGCTTTTTTTATAACGCATAAATATGTGAGCTGTCACACCCTTTATACCTGGGGCTCTTATTTAGGTAATACCTAAGTATTTACTTATTTACATTTCCATTTGAATGATATTTTAAATTTATTTTCATTATTTTAGTTTTTGATTTGCTAGTATTTTGGCGTGGCTAGCATAATTATGATAAATAATTTCATTATATTTTTTGTGTCCAATACCTACATAGTACTGTATGAAGTCATGTGGGTTTTTTTTTAAATGAACAGACAGCTGTGCTGCTGGGGAGTTTGTTCCGCCACTTCTTCTTCCCAGCGAAAGCACTAGGAAGTGTCGATGGGTGGGTGTTTTGAGGGACTGTCTTATGTAATATTGACGTTCAATAATAAAAAGTAAAAAAACTAAAACCCAACTACGACAAAAAACGACGCTGAAAAAGTATAAAACAAGATTTTCAGAATACTGAACTGAACAAAGTTGCTAATGTAGTTGCAAGTAAATGGACACAGTAGTAATGTCATACAATACTATTCTGAAGTATGCAATATTCACTATGTTGTGATAAATTTTCATGTTTGGAAAGGCGTAGTCACACATTGTCAAGGTGCTACGGTAGGTAGGTATATGTAACGTGTGACTACCTAAACTTAATTAACTCAGATACTGAGAAAATTTCTGTATCGGACTGTTTTGTCTGCACCCCGGAGTCCAGCTGTAATTATTTATCCAAACCTGAATGCATCCTTAAAATCCTACACGTCAATATCAGTAGTATAAATTGCAATTTTGACAGATTGTTGTTATTATTGGCTACACTACATTACACACTAGATGTCATTATTTTATCTGAATGTTGGCTTAGTAAAAGTCCTAACTGTCCTTCTCTAACGGGTTATAATGCTTATTCATCTTCATTTACTAACCAGAATGATGGAGTTGTAGCCTACATCGAAAATGATCTTCGGTGCTCTTTTGAAACTCCTACTTTCAGTGATACAAATTGCCTAGTAATTAAATTTTCTGAGAAAGCTGCAGTTATTGCCTTATACCGATCTCCTTCAGTTAGAGATCTCACTCAATTTTTCACTAGTCTAGATACATTGTTGCAACAGCTAGGAAAATTTAACAGTATTGCTTTGGTTGGAGATATTAACATAAATATTGCTCCTACTTGCTTGGACCCAAACTCAGACTTATATTTAAATATTGCAGCGTCACACGCTATGCTTCCCGCACATACTCTACCCACTAGACTAGCAAATTGCCTCGACCATGTAATTTTGAAATCCAGACACACTGCCACAACCTTAGTCCTAGACTGTGATCTAACAGACCATGCTCCAGTTCTCCTCTTCTTCAATCCTGATACTTTAATAACTGCTCCTAAACGTTTGTTATCAAAAATTGACATAACTAAAGTTAGGAATGACATTGAAAATACAGACCTTTCTCATATACTCCAAATTCATAATCCTAACCTTGCTGTTGAAACCCTTGTGTCTATTTTATCTTCTTCCGTTACCCGGCATACTACTTCCTCTGTTATATCAAGTAGAAAACGCATCGTCAAACCTTGGATTACACCTGGCCTTCTGAGATGCAACCGTCATAGAGACAAACTCAACAAAACTTTCAAAAAGCACCCAGAAAATGATGTTCATCCATACTAATATTATAAATGCGAAAGTAACTCTGTCTGTCTGTCTGTCGGTCTGTCTGTCTGTCTGTCTGTCTGTCTGTTACGCTTTCCCGCTTAAACCTCTCAACCGATTTTGATGAAATTTGGCACAGACAATCTTTAGACCCTGAGAAAGAACATAGGCTACCTTTTATCCCGGAAAAATTTGATGTTCCTGAGGGAAATCTAAAAAGCGCGATATAACCGAACGCGGGCGAAGCCGCGGGCGGAAAGCTAGTAAAATTATATTTGTTCGTTATCGAAATTACTGTAACAATTTACTAAAAAAACTAAAATGCGAGTATGAGAAATCTGAGTTCCAGAGGGCCAAAAACAATCCGAAGGCAACTTGGAAGCTTATAAAGCAAGTATCCCATTTGGATACGAGTAAATCTTCATCCACCGAATTGTTAAAGTGTGGCAACAATCCTCTTCATTCTGTCAATATTATTAATCACTATTTTGCCAATGTAGGTAGTAATCTTGCGTCCAAATTCCCAATCTCAATATCTTCTCCTTTTGATACAGTTAACTCTTCCTCTTCACCACTACAATCCATGGCTTTGTATGCTGTAGACGATGACGAAATCGAAAACATCATACTGAGCCTTAAAGATAAATGTTGGAAGCTGTTGGATATGACGGAATTTCACCCGCAGTCATTAAGGCCACCAAGGGCGTTGTTATTCCAATACTTGTTCACATATTCAACTTGTGCATATCCCAGGGAATATTTCCTGATCTCTTCAAAACTGCCATTGTACATCCCATATACAAAGGAGGAGATAAGTACATCGTTACTAATTACAGGCCAATATCCGTACTTACAACCCTCTCAAAGATCTTTGAAAAAGTCATTAACGGGAGACTGGTAAAATTCCTTAACAAATTTAATATTTTGGCCGTCAACCAGTTTGGTTTCAGGGCAGGTAAATCTACGGAAGATGCTACCTTGGATCTTACAAACTCTATAGTTGAACAGCTTAATAATAAGCAAAAAGCAATTGGTATCTTCCTGGATTTATCGAAGGCATTCGATACTGTGTCTATTCCTAGGTTAATTGACAAGCTGGAACAAGTTGGCATACGAGGAAACATTCTCGAAATCTTTCGCAGTTATTTGACGGGGAGAAAACAGGTTGTCAAAGTCGATGGTTTCATTAGTTCTTTGGAAGACATTGCATTTGGTGTGCCTCAGGGTAGTGTTTTAGGACCTACTCTTTTCCTTATCTATGTCAATGAGCTGTGCCAGCTAAAACTCCCAAACACAAAAATAATTGCTTATGCGGATGACACAGCTCTTGTGACGCATGGTAGGGACTGGCTTGACACTCGTGTGAGTGCGGAGATCGCACTAGGTTTGGTCATGAAGTGTTTAACCTCAAACCTACTCACACTCAACATCGAAAAGTCTAAGTTCATTCCCTTCACACCAGGAATTCTTACGCAACCACCAACATCTTTTCAAATTAAAACCCATATTTGCTCCCATACTGTGGCTACCATATCCTGTAACTGTGCCAACCAAATAGAACGCTCCGACAACATCAAGTATCTTGGAATCATAGTAGACAATTGCCTAACCTGGAAAAAACAAGTTAACTCAGTGGTGGTCCGTGTAAGAAGACTTATATATGTGTTCAAAAAGCTAAGGTCGGTCGTGGATTTCCCATGCCTTATACTAATATACCAGGCACTCGTCCAGTCAGTTCTTGGTTATTGCGTTACAGTATGGGGAGGTACTCACAAGACTACGATTTTGCGTTTGGAGAGAGCACAAAGAGCGGTACTAAAGGTATTGGCCAAGAAACCTATTAGATTCCCGACGTTGGAGCTTTATTCGCTCTGTAATGTCCTCACTTTTAGACAATTATTTATACTTCAAACCGTTCTTAAGAAACACGATCGCACGAAATATGATCCACAATGCCGCTCCAAGAAGCGACGTTCCGACCTAATTTGTAAGACACCTTTCTCCAGACTGGCATTCGTAAAACGCCACTACAATTACCTTAGCCCTAAACTCTACAATACCATAAATAGGATTATTCAAATTTATCCATTAACAAGAGCCTCAGTCAGAAAAAAACTGTCAGAATTGCTTAAATCCTTCTCCTACGAAGCAACAGAACAACTTGTGGTAACATAATACTAACATAATACTTATATTCCTGATTCCCATAACATCAATCTTATTACTTGAATACCTTCCACCCCTCCACTTACGCGTTCTACACACACAAACACACACACACACCCCTACACACCCACACACACACGCATACACACACACGCATACACATACACACATAGGGATGTAGTTTAATTAATTATTAACTTTATTACTAGTCTGGAACTGCAATGTAACTTATTGTTTAGCTAGGCGTCGATAGCTGCGCCACAGTTTTAACTTTTGTAGCTATCTTCGTTTCAATTTGTAAACTTATGTCCTAAAACTTGTTCCAAATAAACGTTTATTATTATTATTATTATTACCAGCCTCTCAAGTATGAGTGTGTGAGCTATCAAGCTGGAATTTATATCAAATACTCAGGTCTACTGTCTCTTGGAGCTGTGCAAAATCAAACTTTTAAACCATTTTCAACACTCGCAAGGAAATCAAAACCTACTGGATACAAGGAAGTACCTTTGTAGGTGTTGATGTTGGAATTTCGTGCGAAGTAATGTCGTATAGATAGCACAGAAAAAGCAAAATTCCGAAACGTTAAATTTTTCTACTGGCTTGCACCAGTTCTCTTTAGCCAAGGAGAGCGGACTAAGGCGATTGTGAAGGGTCTTAGCATTTTAAAAGCCTCCACCTGGCTATGTATCCCACGAAAATTTGAATTTTCGTGGGATACACAGCCTCATAACCGATTACAGTGGGTGATGTAACCGATTTATAGTCATCAGCGTACTCCTATCCAAGGAGTCGATTTCGGTAATTGTGCCGAAAGAATACATCAATACCCGGCATGACCCAACCGTTGAAGCGAGCACCTTATTTCCGTCTGACAAAAGACTGTTTAGTACTTTTTCAGGCGGCCAAAGAAGCGTTCCTTCAACAATTGCTTCATATCAGTTACATTGATACCCAACGCTTCCGACATACCCAAAATTTGTAGGTTTCGGATGCGGAGAGCGCTCTAAGGTTTATGGAACCCGTGCGTTGGATTCCCACAAATCCCACAATCTCTACTCCCTTTACATGCATGACTACACATTTGTCCACACCAAATTATATCCTGATAAAGCTATTGAAAGTTTCAGTAATTTTCAATAGCTCTTTCAGTTGCAAATTTTTGGGAGCAAAGATTTTTAAGTCATCCATGTAAAGGAGGTGCGATATAACCTGACTACCTCTCCTCAGCCGATAGCCTAGACGTGTATTCTCCAGCAGTGTACTTAGAGAATTCAAGACTAAGCAAAACCGAAGGGAACTCAAACTATTGCCCTGGAATATACAATATAAATCAAAAGTCATTTATTCAAATTAGGCTGAGAATGAGCACTTTTTGAACGTCAATATTATATAAGACAGTCTCCCCAAAACGCCCGCCCTTTCCCGCTCGACCCATATCGGTTCGCTATTCATATGAATATTTCGACATCGTGGATAGCGAAGGACCGTCCTCTATTACCGATATACGTCATCAGGATGTTGTGCAGAGTTCCATCAACTCTATACAACTCCAGCACCCGCATGAGCCATGTATGTGGCATCGAGTAATAGGCCTTCTTATAAGCTATCTAATATGTTGATAGATCCTTTCGGGAACGATGAGTCTGTTGGCTAATGGCCATATCAATGAGGAATAGCTCCTTGGTGCGGCGGGACCCGCTCCTGCATCCATTTTTAGAGGCAGCCATGATGAGTTGTTGTCAATATGTTTGTTAATTTTAGCTTTCAAAATGGACGTAAGAACTTTATAGACCGTTGGTAAACAAGTGATCGGCCTATAATTTTTGGGTACCGCGGTGCTTCCTGATTTGGAAGACCTGGAGCAGGTGGGTTACTCCAGTTGTTAGAAACTGAGGTAGCGAACCAGACTCTAAAGCAGTCTGAAACTGAGATGTTAAGCGAGCGTGCAACCTTGAAAACAACTTGATCCAAAAAGTGACCCAGACCCAATGAAACCAGATACTGCGCCAGAATTAACACATGACATCGTCATCCGGTAGGTACGTGTCAGCTACTCCTCTTGGTGTGGTCGTTCCCAGCCCGTATAAACCCACCTTTTGTTGCTCTGGAAGGTGTGATTCTGGGTTACAGTTCTAATCGCCGCGTATAACTACGAATACGGTTCGCCCATGCATACCTACACTATCTGCTTCAGGAAGTCGCTGTGCTCAGTGATAGGGGCAGTTAATGCATTTATTTCAAATAAATCAATTGTAGGTCGGTCAGTCAGTAAGATGAAGCTAGTCGCCCATTAGAAAGAGTAGGTCTCTATAGAGAAGAACGGGCAAGACACTCCACGGACACTGTTTTAAAACTATAAAATTGTTACAAAATACACTGCGCCGCAAAAATACCGTCACTTAGAAAAACCACGATATCTCCCATACTTATGTACTATGTATATATAAAATAATATCGCAGATAAATAGCGCTCATTTCAAAAAGGTTTCATTTGAACAAGCTATAGCTTAAAATAGGAAACGATTCGTCGTGTGATGTCTGGTGAAGCCGTATGGAGGACGGGTCCGAGCAGTTGTGTTGCGATGTGAGCCGAGTACGATGCGCCATAATGTTGTTGTGTTGGGAGTTTGCTCATGGAGGGTCTCCAGATCAATCTCCATCTGGCGCAGCATCGTTGGTCTTGTTGTTGAGTTTAACATTGTATCACCTCGCTCAATTGCCGTCTTCCTTTCTATTCACTCAGTTTTTTGAGTCAATAGGCTTTTAATAATCTAGCGCGCTTTACCATCAACGATTGCATCACTGCTTACCATCACGTG
Source organism: Sesamia nonagrioides (assembly GCA_017933935.1). Classification (NCBI taxonomy): domain Eukaryota; kingdom Metazoa; phylum Arthropoda; class Insecta; order Lepidoptera; family Noctuidae; genus Sesamia; species Sesamia nonagrioides. The sequence goes on from JADWQK010002201.1 coordinate 285,563, forward strand.
GGATTGCAGTCAAGCACTAGTTTATTATTATACAGAGTGGTGCTGACAATACGAGAATGAATTAAACATGGTGTACCTCAACAAATTCTCAGTCTACCCATAAAAAATCATATAAATATTTCGATTAGTTTAGTTACAGGAAATTATTTTTCATTTTTCACATTTTCTACATGATCTACATGTTGATAAGGAAGCGCTTACAGATTAATGACCGCCGCATCCTGTGGTACCAAACTTTAACAATAATGGCGCGAAAAAAGCAAGTCGATACAGATCGGAGCTCAGTGAACCAATATTTTTAAAGGATGTTCTACTCCGTATTCCTATGAACCAGCATTGTTCGTGTTTTCATTTATTGTCGTATTGTCAGCACCACTCTGTTTATAAAAATTCTGAATTTAGAAAAATATCAAATTTCGAATTTTTATAAAAGAATATTTTCAGGTTTGTTTTCCAACCGAGCTGCCAGTATGAACAGCTGTTTGGTCTGGTCACAGTATATTGTGTACCAGCATGTCATTACCTCTTGAAAAATGTACACGCATTATCACCATGCTCCAAGATGGATGGAGTCAGCGGAGTCCTGCTAGAACAGTAGCTGTAAGTGTATCTTTACAAACATTTTTGAGTTTACAAACATGTTATGTATTTTATTTTATGTCTAAGTCAGTCATCTATAACCACAGATTATAACATACTTACTATAGTTTCACGGATTAGCGTTGCGTATTTAAGAAACTATCACACTTTTTATAAGTGACCCGGAATGTTGGCGGTTCAATGTATTTGATTACATCAGTCATGTTGAATACATCCATGTGAGCACGATGCACAAAGATTACATCAGTCATGTTGAATACATCCATGTGAGCACGATGCACAAAGATTACATCAGTCATGTTGAATACATCCATGTGAGCACGATGCACAAAGATTACACCAGTCATGTTGAATACATCCATGTGAGCACGATGCACAAAGATTACATCAGTCATGTTGAATACATCCATGTGAGCACGATGCACAAAGATTACATCAGTCATGTTGAATACATCCATGTGAGCACGATGCACAAAGATTACATCAGTCATATTGAAAACATCCATGTTAGCACGATGCACAAAGATTACATCAGTCATGTTGAATACATCCATGTGAGCACGATGCACAAAGATTACATCAGTCATGTTGAATACATCCATGTGAGCACGATGCACAAAGATTACATCAGTCATGTTGAATACATCCATGTGAGCACGATGCACAAAGATTACATCAGTCATGTTGAAAACATCCATGTGAGCACGATGCACAAAGATTACATCAGTCATGTTGAATACATCCATGTGAGCACGATGCACAAACACGTGCACGTTAAAAGCGTCCGTTAGAGAAAACACAAAATCAATTCAGAAATTAAACCGTGGCAGCTAAGAGATGACCAGTCCCCAATGACAGCACTCGTTCACGATCACCATCATCATCTTAGCGTTAATCTCCGTTGCATCCGAAGCCTTTCCAGCTTTGGAGCCTGGGGTCCGCTTTACTAGTCTATCTACTGATTTCGTATAAACTTCGATATTTTCCGTGAAGCGACTGCCGTCTAACCTCCACAACCCGAAGGCGATATCGAAGTATAATTATTTGCAGTTAGACCAACTGTTGGACTTTTGAGAGCCCCAACAACCCGTAACGACTGCCACTAGATGTTCGTATGGCAACCGGGACCAACGGCTTAACGTGCTTTCCGAGGCACAACCAGACCAGTGCAAATATTCGTATTCATGCATACAAATATTTACACTGCGCGGGGAACGAACCCGCGCCTCCTTGCGCAGCTGTCGCGTTTGCTACCGTTACGCCACTGAGGCTGTTAACACTCGTTCACAATCATGACGTATGAATCAGCACCATTTAGCTCAACCATTCTGAAGATAATTGAATGATCTAACACACACGCCACCACCAGCGAGACAATAGAGGGAGCATGATGTAGGTACATTTCAACCGCCAGAGCACACTCAAGTCCGAGTAAATAAATAATTGAATGATCTAACACACACGCCACCACCAGCGAGACAATAGAGGGAGCATGATGTAGGTACATTTCAACCGCCAGAGCACACTCAAGTCCGAGTAAATAAATAATTGAATGATCTAACACACACGCCACCACCAGCGAGACAATAGAGGGAGCATGATGTAGGTACATTTCAACCGCCAGAGCACACTCAAGTCCGAGTAAATAAATAATTGAATGATCTAACACACACGCCACCACCAGCGAGACAATAGAGGGAGCATGATGTAGGTACATTTCAACCGCCAGAGCACACTCAAGTCCGAGTAAATAAATAAATAATTGAATGATCTAACACACACGCCACCACCAGCGAGACAATAGAGGGAGCATGATGTAGGTACATTTCAACCGCCAGAGCACAATCAAGTCCGAGTAAATAAATAAATAATTGAATGATCTAACACACACGCCACCACCAGCGAGACAATAGAGGGAGCATGATGTAGGTACATTTCAACCGCCAGAGCACACTCAAGTCCGAGTAAATAAATAATTGAATGATCTAACACACACGCCACCACC